>PVJX010005126.1:19955-88131 GCA_004027295.1 Dolichotis patagonum
GTGAACTACACATCTTGTGAAAAGATTGGCTATGTTATTTAGTATGAGCTCCCCATATGCAAAGATATGGACAACCATTTGGAAGAAAACAAGAGACAATATGACAGATAGTGAAGATCTCTGGTTGTCTAGCTTTGAAATTTATGCTTTCTTATGTCCCATTCTGTTCTGTTTTGTTGTGTTTAATTTTACTCCCTTTCAAAATAAAATTTAAAAAAAGAAAAAAAAAAAAAGAAATGGAGGGGTTAAGAAAGGAGATAAAGCCTTCTAGACCACAACCCCAGAGACTTAACTTCTTGGAACAGACCCCAACTCCAAACAGCAAACCATCACCCCATCATTACACTCACAATCCAAATACTTTCCAACACCTGAGGCTTTGGGGGGCCATTATAGATAAAAATTTTAAGAATTCCAGCATTGCTAAAATGTCCAAATCCAAAGTCTTTTGAGACTCAAGGCAAACACTTCACTATGAGTCCATGTTAAAATCAAAAGGAAAGTTAAAGATTGGCAAAATACAATGACATAAACATTCCCATTCCAAAAGGGAGAAACAGAGGGACAGAAAAGAATGGGACCAAAGCAAGATGGAAGCCCTACAGGGCAAACATTATATCCTACAACTCTATGTCTAGAACCCAGTGCAAGGTGTGGTAAAATGTGAACTCTAAAGGACTTAAGCAGTCCTATTCCACTCACGGTTTTTCTCTTGCACTAGCTTTCTTTATCCTTGTGGCTTTCTTCAAACATTCCATGTTCCTGGCTTTACCAACTGTCTGAGTTATCCACTGCACTCCTGGCTTCTCTCTTATCTTTTCCATACTGCGCTCTCAAGGGCACACTGGCCTTCTAAGCTTTCTTCTGGATTCTAGGTAGTAACCTCCCTGACCCTACAACTCTTATACTCTGCATGACTACAAAACCAGCATCACACATATGACCCAAGGTCTCTCCCAGCTCAAGCAGTAGCCAGGCCTATTGAACCTCAGCTGCTGAGGCCTCTGATTCCCTGGATGGCTGAACACTGTGAACCAAATCCTGGTGAACCAGTTCTTTAGATGGCCCTTCTTGAACAGAGTGCCCTGGAACTCCTGTCAAAGCAGTCTTACAGTTTTGCAACCTTCAGCCTAAAAAGGGAGGAAAGGTGCTGATTCCTGACATCCCTTCAGGCCATTTTTCCTATTTGTGCTATCTGAAATATTTGGCTTCTTTTTAATCCTAGTCTTTCTAGTAACCAAGCGCTCATCTGCTACATCTTTGTAGGCACTTTCTGGCAAAATCAAAAAAGTTTTTAAATAGGCTTTTTGCTCCTGTTTCTCCCAGGCTTTGCTAAAAGCAACAATAAATAACTATGCTACAGACTGAATGCTGAGCTACCTTGAAATTTCCTCTGTCATCAGTCTCCTGTAAAATCTCAGAACATGAGCAAAACTTAGATTAAATTTTCTGACAGCACAACATACATGGCCTGAAGCTCAACTGTTAATGGTGTTCTTGTTCCCAAATGAAATCTCTAAGCCTGGTATTCACCATCTGCATTTTTATTAGTTTCTGGTCTTCTGAGCTCTGACCAGAATCTCCCATCAAGCTTGGCTTGCAGTATTCTGGGGCTGTCTTTCCAGACAACATTTCCAGATCTTTTCAAACTCCTCCTCAAACCAGTTTCAGAGGCTTCTAAACCACATGGTCAAATAGATTCACAGCAGCAACCCCACTTCTCCAGTACAAAATCTGTCTTAATCACTTTCTTCCTCACTGGGACAAAATACTTGACACTTAAAGGAAGAATGGTTTATCCTGACTGACAGTGTTAGTCCACAGTTGGCTGTCTCCAAGGCACCACATCATGGAGGAGGAACATTGAAGAAGAAAGTCTACTCACATCATGGCAGCCTGGAAGAAGAGACAGTGAAAGGAAGAGCTAGAGAGGGAGATAAGCCTTTCTTTCTGGTTCCATTCCCAGTGACCTGACTCTTAACAGCAAGCCAGCTAGACTATCCCATAATCCAATCACCTTCCAAAATACATGAGGCTCTAGGGGGCCATTTTAGATTTAACCATAACAAAATGGCTTTATATGCTTCAACAAACTTAAGACAGGCTTAAACATACCTTCAGTAACACTGGATAAATAAAGAAATCTGATTGTAATCCCAACACTTGGGGTCATCACAAGTTTGAGGCCACCTTGGACTACATAGTAAGTTCAAGATCAGCCTGAACTACACAGTGAGACCATCTTAAGAAACCAAAAAAGAAAGCAAGAGCCAAAGCAGATATCTAAATGAAGTAGAGTAGCCCCAACCTGTAATCCCAGCAGCATTCTGGCAAGATCACACAAATCCAAAGCCAGTCTAGATTACTTAGGGAGACTGCCATAAAATTAAAGCTGGGGCAGATAGCTCTGTGCAAAGGCCCTGGCTTTAATCCCCAGTATCACAAAAAGAAAAGAAGAAAAAAGGAAGGAAGAAGGGGAGGGGAAAGAGAAGGAGAAATAAACCTGATCAATTTTCAAGTAGTAGTAATCTTTTTGAAATAACTTATACATGATGCCAAGATTTCAACTTTAAAATCTGAAGCATATTCTCAGGTCCTAGTGAGTAAAGACCACTTATGAGTTAACAAAACATTCAAAACACCCACAAATAAATCAATTTGATCACAAAATTTTAAGTTTAAGAACTGCAAATCTAAAATATAAATAAACTTTCTTATAATAAAATCTCTGAGACATGGACATTTGTCTAGATTAATTCTTTTTTTCCTTCTCAGTGAGGACTTTTATTATCACTCCCTTCCTCTCTACATCCCTTTCCCTTTCTACCTATCCCCTCCCCATGCTCTCAAAAAGTGATTCTGCTTCTACAGTTAACTACAAAACAATGCTAATCCAGGTTCTATAAACCATGAAATAAAAAAAAGATTAGAACCCATTAATATAATCTCTGCTGTCCTGAGAGAGAATCCCTCTGGAAAGTCACAATTAATAGTATACTAGGAGTTACTTTGCCCAAACCACTCAAAAGGTTTTTCATATTAAGATGATTTTTTACACACTCTTTAAATGACTTGAGAGTGCTTCTGTTGGGAGGCTCTGAGATGCTGTCCTTTTGTGAAAGAATGTATGTCTATAAAAGAAATATACATTAGTCAAGTACCAGTATCAGGCAGAGGGCTGCTTTGGACAACTTTTATTACCTCTGACACTTTATCTGCATAGCAAGATAATCTCTATTCACCATTCATTTCCTTCCTTCACCCTCTCACAACTTGTCTCTATTCTGCAGCTTCTATTCTGTAGCTCAGGGTGTTCTCTGTCACTTTAATGACCTGATACTTTGAGTGTATGTATACATAATTAAATAAGGTTTTCCTGTTATTTTGTCTCATGTCACTTAATTCATAGCTCAGCCAAAGAACTTAGAAAGGTGGAAGGGAGCCACTTTATTTTCCCTGCCCTATCATACACACTGTAGACATCAGCTCAGCACAGTGACTCACATAAAGGACACTTCCGTGCTATTTGTTATAAATAAAACCCATTCAGGACAAAAAAGATAATGTCTTCTCTTCACTAGACGAGGGCTTTCGAAATTAATTTTTTCAAAAAATTTAGTAAGAAAATTTAAGTATTGCATTTTTTAAGACAGATAAAAGTCTTGTTTGTTTGTTTGTTTGTTTGTTTTGTACCAAGGATCAAACTCACGACTATGCGCTTGCAAGGCAGGCGCTTATGCTGCTGAGCTAAATCCCCAGCCCAAAAGTCTTTTTTTAATGTGGACTATAAGTTACACAAATAATGAAAAACTAGTATAAATGAATTTTATAACAAAACTGTTCAATCCTACCATCAAAAGATGTTTCAAATTTTTGCTTATAAACAGGGCTAGCCTAGAACCTAACATATGGTAAATGTGTCAAATAGATATACGCTATATACCTTGGGGGAGGGAACACAAATATGATTATACATTACAGCAGTCCCCCTTTATCTAGAAAGGATTGTTCCAAGAGCCCCAGTGGATACCTGAAACCTCAAAAATTACCAACACCTATATATGCTATTTTTCCTATTCATACACATTTATGATAAAGTTTATAAATTAGAAACAGCAATAGGTTAACAATAACCATTAATAAAAAAATTGTAACAATACATTGTAATAAAGATTACATGAATGTGGGCTTTGTCTCTTGACAGAATCAGGGCAAACAGCACCATTTTCAGACCACGGTTGATAGAGTAACCAAAACCATGGACGGTAAAACTTGGGAGAGGGAGACCCTCCCTTTCTGTATGTAGTGTTCTACAGACTGTTGCTTTATCACTGATCAGCACAACACAAGATACCTTTCCATGTCACTCCATGTAGCAGCTTCTCACTTTGTACAGTTACCTAACTGTAAAGGTATTAAAGGTTTAAATGCTCTTGGGGCTGGGGATTTAGCTCAGCGGTATAAGCGCCTGCCTTGCAAGGGCACAGTTGTGAGTTCGATCCCCGAAAAAAGTACAAATGCTCTGAAAGCAGAGCATTCCATTGTATATGTAGCCATGATTTTCCCCCAAGGTCCTTATGAAATCAATTTTATTCTCATTTTTGTGCTATTAAACAATACTGAAGTGAACACTCATGTGATATAAATTTGTGTACTTGTATGATTACTGTATTGGCATGAATTTCTGTTCAAATGGTTTACATGTTGTATACTAACAGGTTCCCACCAGAAGGACTGTGCCCACTGATCCTCCCAACACTAGCTCCCCATCACTGTTACCAACACAAGCATTATTCTTTTTAAACAAACAATTGGGGGAAAGTTATACTGGCATTTACTGTGCTCCTATCACATGCCAGGCACCATCTTAAAAGCTCTACAGGTATTAACACGCACCCCTACAATACTCCTGTGGAGGTAGGTATGCAGGCACATTTTAGATCTGTGTAACTTATGGGAATCTAAAGCTCAGATATGTGACAGAGCTGGCTTGAGGCTACACAACTTATCAAGGCACTGCTGGGATATGAATCCAATTCCACAGCTCCAGAACACACATGAGGGCTCTTAAACTTATGGAGAAGGTCAAAATCCTGCTTCACTTACTCTGAAAAGAACTGAATCACCTCTTTCCCCAGAAAAACCAACTAAAACATCGTACTTCCAGAACAATGAAGAGAAAAACTGCTGAGCTAGGGACAGGAGAATTTAATTCAAATTTAGGTTCATCCAATTACAGGTATCTGATATATGACTTCAGGAAGACTGCTTAATCTGAAACTCTTCCTCTGGCTGAAAAATATCTACCTTAAAATGTGTTTCAAAGTCCAAAACTAAAATCCACTGCTTCAAAAATTCTTACTGAGACCCTTCTTCACGTCCTGATTCCAAAGACTAAAAAGGCCACCCTAGCTCCAAGACCTAGAAAGAGCTGAGCAACAACACAGAAAATATACACGTTACGACAGAAAGCACATAGTCACAAATCACAAGTGAAGCAATCATGCTGTTCCAAGAGCCAGCAGCTACGTAAAGCGCTCAGGAGAATGGATACACAATACCCAGAGAAATGTATAAAATCATATGAGACAAATACGTAAGTCACAATCACATTTTTAAAGGCATATGCAAAGAAGGGAAGGGAGGTAAAATCATGGTGGCTGCATTAAATACGTAACATTATTCTTTTCTCTCCTCTTCCAAACTTACAGAGCATCATTTAACATTTATAATTCTTAAAATATTTTAATTGCTAAAAGCACAGATGGAGGCATGATTAATTCTGACGGAAATAATGTTTGTGAAAAGTGGAAACTCTTAACTTCCCCCTGAACGATATTATTGTCAGAGCATGGAATAACCTAGAAGAATATATAATACCATTACTGTACCACAGCACAGGTTATTTTTATGTTCTGCTATTTGGTTTCCTGCTCACCTGATAATGCACAACATTAATCATTTCTGTACAGTATTTTCTTGAAAAAACATTTTTAAAGCATGATTGTGAAAAAAATGTCTAGGCAGTACATAAAGATCTGCAATAAAAAGCAAGACTTTCTTCTATTCAAGACTATGTATTTTCTATCTTAACAAATTCTTTATCTCCTATACCTTAACTGACGATTTACAGGAATCATTACCATTTCATCAGTGACAATGCACTGAAGACCTCCAGTTCTGACTTTTCACTGATCTTAAAAGTCTATGGCCAACATTTGACTATTTGTGAAAATAGTTAGATTCCTGTAGGTACCTCAATGTCACATGCACCAAACTCCTCATTCTACAAAGACGACCCCAATCCTACTCCTATGTCTTCCCTCCCAATGTAGTTTCACTTTCTATCCCTTCTTACATTGGAATCTTTTTCTCTGTTTTTTGTTTTGTTTTGAGACAGGTCTCATAGTCCAGGCTGCCCTGAACTTATACCAATCTTTCTGTCTCAGCCTCTCAAGTACTAGGATTATAAGTGTACACTACCACGCCTGGGGAGAAGGGTCTTGAGATGTAGGTCAGGTTGGATTTGAACATACACATAGCCCAGATTGCCCTCAAATTCGCAATGATCCTCCTGCTTCAGCCTGCCAAGTGCTGAGATTATAGGCATGAACCATCACACCCAGCTCTGACACTGGAATTGTGAAGAGGATTCCAGACTCCTTTACATTCCCCTCTATACCTTATCAGTTACTGCTACAGATTTTGCCTTTTCATATTCCTCTCCATCCTTCCCATTCCTACTCCTCCCAAGGCCAAGTCATCATCTCAACTGTGGAAGAGTCTAACTGATTTCTGCCTCCCTCCTGCCCTTCCTGAATCCATGCCTCTTGGGGTCTGTGCCTAGATCCCCAATCTCCCAAACGAGTACATGGCAAAGGCCCAAATGAATGAGATAAGTGATCCGATCTTTAGGGCTCCAGGAGGACCAAAACTCTCTGCAGAGTTAACTCTGGTGGCTGAGACAGACAATGTCTCTGGGTGTTTATTTAGTATTCAAACAAGGAAGGGGTTAGAGTGGAAAAGGCAGGAAACCGAAACAGGACCTTGGGAGGGGTTCAAGGACCCCTCCAAGCAACAGAGGATGCTAATTAAGGAGCACTATCCTAGGAGGAAGTCTCCAGGTGTTCTCAGCTGTGGCCTATCTTGCCCTGAGGTGTCTTCTCCTTCTCAGTTCAGCCATGCCACAGCCCTGCATGTGTATTCAGCTTCAAGGGCTCCAACACATACCCATGCCCACCGATCACCATGGTAAAGGCAGATCTGTCTTTTCCCTACTTAAAACCCATCAGTAGTTCCATCACATACAGTCTGCCACACCCACCAGGAACTTCACACTCTGCAGGCTGCCTGGGCTCATTTCCCAGCATGGCCTGCTTCCTGCATCCCATGCAAACTACCCAGGCTGGACACGATCTGAACGTTCCCATCCATCACCCATGTTGTTGCTTTCACTACACTCATCCCACCTTACCTGCTTTAGTTAATTTTAATTCTTTAAGAGAGGGTTTAGGCATAACCTTCACTTGGAAGGAAAAGATCTTCCAACATCAGGGCACAGGAAATGCACCCGGGCTCCACTTCCTCCTCTGCCTAAGTCTTTGGCAGTTAATCTCCTCGTGGTCAGTTTGTGTCAGATTTGCTGACTGGATTTTAAATTCCTCCAGAACAGAAACCACATCTTATTCATCTTTCTAACTACCAGAGTTTCATAAGATTTAGCACCTATTGACTCAAATAAGAAGAGAACTTCCAAACACTTACTGTATACCAAAGTCTATTCTGGTTACACTGCACAAATATTTCTTGCTGAGTACAATGATCCCTTTTTTCCAGGTGAAAAAACTGAGACCCTGAAACTGAGAAAATGCTGCAAGAGAATTTAGGAGAGAGCTGAAATTTGAAACCTAGTTCCCTTCATTCCAGAATCATTGTTCTTTCCATAATTCCATTCCCAGACATGATTTTGTTTTTGTCTTTGTGGTGGTAGGGTGCTGTGGTTTGCATTTTGTTTTGTTTTGTGATACTGGAGATTGAACCCAGGGCCCTCACCATGAACAACAACCCCAGCCGTTGTTTTTTTTTTGTTTTTTTTTTTCATTCTTAGTTCTAAATTAGTCACTAAATTGCCCAAGCTGGGCTCAAACATGTGATCTTCCTGCCTCAGCCTCCCAGAGTAGTTGTTTTGATGTTGAAAGATAAGTGAGGTCAAATTGGCAGCTCCCAAGGATATAACATCTTTCTAATGTTGACATAATTTATTACTATCCATGATAATTGTCAATAATCATCATGGACTATCTAAAGATCTCCCAAAAAACAGATCAAAAGTAACCTAGATGTAGGCCTAATTGCAGAGAAAAAAAAAAACACCATAAATAAAATTTGCAAATATTGTCCACAAATCCTAGTCAGCCCACCCACACAGTATCTTCTAGGAGACATTCAAAATCATATACGCAAACAGTCTCAGTCAGGTGTGGCAGAGCGGTACATGTCTACAATCCAGCACTCTGCAAGCCATTTTTATTTAAACAGCTGAGGACAGCATCAGTCCCTACCACCACAAAAGCAAAAATGTGGGGGTGGCACAGTCTCAAGCACTCACAATGGACTTACTTAATTCTATTAGTTTGCTCTCCCTATGAACAGTCTGTTACATCCCGAAGTTCCCTCTCCACCCACCCCTCAACTCCACAGTATCTACAGTGCCCACACCATGCACTAAAACTGACCTTTGCACCAGGATCCTTACAGAATTTAAAAGTAGACGAGTTCCAAACAGAAAAGAGCTACAAAAGCCTATGGTGGGGATGGGCAGGGGACAGACAGAAAGGAAGCACCATAGAGGAGGTTTGGGGTAACCTGTTAAGTCTTCTATGAATCCTGGGGGGAGGGGGAAATGAAAACACATCTCCAGGGGCTGGGGATTTAGCTCAGCGGCATAAGCGCCTGCCTTGCAAGCAGGCAGTCGTGAGTTCGATCCCTGGTACCGATAAAAAAAAAAAAAATTTAAAAAAAAAAAAAAAAAAAGAAAACACATCTCCAAAATAAGTGTAGTGGGTGAGAATTTTTGCTGTCTTAAGGCCTTTATGAAAATTATTTTTAGGTTTTTTTGGTTTTGGTATTTTCTTTTGAATGCTAAAAATCAATCCCAAGGGCCCCAGGTATGCTAGGCAACCACAATACCACTGGAGCTGCATGTTTGAAATCCTAGTAGTCTGAGAAGTTAGGACAGTAAGATTCCAAGTCCAAGTCCAACTTTGGCAATTTAGAGGCTTACCATGTGAAAATGAAAAATTTTGGGACGGGAGATATAGCTCAGCGGCATAGCACCTGCCTGGCAAGCGTGAGGTCCTCATTGGATTCCCAGTAACAAAAAAAAAAAATTTTTTAAAGAGGTTGGGGACATAACTCAGTGCAAAAGCCCCAGGTTCAATCTTCAATACCATGGATGGATGGATGGATGGATGGATGGAAGGAAGGAAGGAAGGAAGGAAGGAAGGAAGGAAAAAAGAGACGAGGCACTTTGTCTGGAGCCTGTATACAGAAAGAGCTTAATTAGCTTCTGTTAAATGGTGGAATGAACAATTTCCCCAGTCCCCTCCCTATCCAAAAGAGGACTAAGGAAAACAAGCTGGGAGCTGAGAAGCCCTGTCTTCAAGATAGTTAATTATAAGTAAATGATCTAATAAACAGTTGATCAGGCTTAAAATTCAAATTGGGTGTTTTGGTCTGTAGCACCAGAATTTCAAGGCCAGTATGGGCTACCAAGTATGATCGAAAAACACAGCAAATGTTTAAACTTTTAAGAATTTGTTATGGTATAAGACATTGCCATTGATCTCCCTTAAAATACTCCTTTCTTCTAATACATCTCATTGTTACTGCTACTTTCTGAAGCAGTTCTGAAGTCCTCTTTCATCTTTAGTTGAGCTGTTGTGGCTGCCTTGATGTCTTGAATTGATTCAAAATGTTTACCTTTCATGTCTTTTTGACTTTGGAAAAGGGCCAAAAGTCTCACAGTGCCGGATCCCGTGAATAAGCTGGGTAAGAGTACACTGTAACGTTTTCACAAGCCTGCCTTTCCTTTGGATGACATTCAGAAGCAGGAGTCACCACATTTTTGATCACACCTCATAAAGACACAAAATAAGACTTCCAGAAATGAATCAGAAAGTGGCACAAATAATGGGATACTTCACTGAAAATTCCTTGCCAAAGGTCCATCTAGAAGAACAAAGCCAATTTTGAGAGCTAGCTGCTTTTGAACATCAATTCACATAACTAAAAAGCATACTTAACAAAATTCAATACAAAAGCACACAAGTTCCTAAAAGTAAGTAGTTTGCCTTAGGTGCTACTTTCTACCAGAAAGCAAGTGAGTACAATTTGAGGAGCTATCAAAAGCTCCCCAAATGAAAAGACAGTCTAAGCCATTCAGAATCAAACCTTCTCAAAAGTAGGATCCTATTGCCTCACTCAACCCACCTTGATTTCAATACAAATTCTCAAATGCTCCCTAAAAACACCACTTTGAGGCACAGCCTGGAGGATCTGCATTTTGGATAAGTATCCCAGATACTTCCCCAGTGATACAATCCCACGCCTGCCTACAAAAGTCCCAAGTTGAAGACGACCCAAAGGTAAAGCCCTGGGTTACTACCACGTTAAGAACCAATTTTCTAGCTTTCTATTGTACATCTATCTAGTATCCCAGAGGGCTCTAAGCCCTGCCAGTTCCCTCCTGAGAGACAACTGAGTTTCCATCAGTCACCATCCACACCTTGCTGCGCTGCTGGGAAACTTTTGATCTCCCATCAGCTGCCAAGTATTCCTTTCCTGTTCTGGAATAAGTCTCCCTTTCACTGTACAATCATCTCCTGTGTGCAGCATTTGTTTTCCCATTCCTCCTTATCAAATAAAACATTTATGGGAAGCCACTAGTTTTGATTCAGCTCCTGTCCCAAGAAACGCAAAATAGACCCACTCATGTTAGGGTTCCACGTCACCAACATGAAACTTGTATTGTTTACTTGAAAGATAATGACCTGTCAAGAAATCAGAAGAGGGCTGGGGGTTGAGCTCAGTGGCATAAGCATCTGCCTGGCAAGCGTGAGGTTGTGAGTTCAATCCCCGGTACCAAAAGAAAAAAAAAAAATCACAAGAGAAAGGACAACCAAATTCCAAAACGGGACAGACTTCTGATAAACAAGACAGAAACCAGAAACCAATCAAAAGGAGTCCAGTTAACCTGGGTGGGCATGGTAAGGAAGTTCCCTCTATTTCAGTTCCCACAAGGAAAGTAACCTGACATTTACCAGTTTGCCTCTTACATTATGCTGTTTTCTTCTTCTGTTGAAATTACTTTGCAAACTGATGGGCAGAGCTCCTGTCTCTCTTGCAGACTGGATGTTCCTCATTCATGGGTCAGTAATAAAATAAATTACTAGATCTTGAAAACACAACTCAATGAAACTTTGTTCTTTGACACTGTTCTAAAAGTACAGTGGCACAGGGCAGTCAACCTGGGTTCAAATCCTGGCTGAGCCAGGTTACTTTGAGCCCATTTCCTTCCGCACAGGACAACAGCACCCTCTGAAAAGTTTTTCATGAAGCTCCAATAAGCTAATGTATCTTATACGCATACTAAAATGTATGCATTTATGCAACTGGCATTAGTTCTCTTCCTCCTACTGACTCAGGCCTCAAACATCATCTCTCACCTGAACTATCTCAAGAGCCTCCTAACAGAGAGCCCCACAGCTGATCTGTCCCCACACAGGTCTCTTCTCCACACCACTGCTGACAAAGCTTTGCCCCAACACACAGATCTGATTACATCATCTCCCAGCTGAAAAGCCTTTGACACCTATCACTTGCTCACAGGATCAAGTCCACACGTCTCAGCTTGGCACACAAGGCCTTTGCAATCTGGCTCTTCCTCCCCACCACAGTACCCAAATGCCAGGCACTGTCTGTTCTAGCAACGAGCCCCACACAGGAGTTGTGGTTTCATGCCTCCCAGCTTCTGCTCACCATGCTCCCCCCATCTAAAAGACTCACCCCTCTATTCCCCTGGCCAAGTCCAGCGCATCCTTTACCTTTTGCCTGCTCCCTAATTGCCTCACACACCAGAGCTCCTTTTTTCCTCTTTCTGCTGCACTTACGTCTCCCTAACACCTTCCACTAGTACTACGAATGCACTTGTCTCCTCAGACTGAAACACAGGGCTGGGCCTCAAACTCCAACGGACACAGTGACAGCCCTCAAAAAGTATTCATTGGGAAAATTAATGCAAGGCCTCGACTACAGTTTTGAACAGTTTCTAATTTGACAAACAGTTAACATCTTCATAGTAACTTCTGACCTCTGCAAATCCAAAAGGATATTGTTTGTTGACAGCTAAGACTAGTCCTACTAAAGAAAGAAAAAAAAAAGCCCTGTGAAGGTAATAACTCTTTATGAATTTTACTACGTTAGATTTCAATCACTATCCCTTCCAGAAATGACACCTCTCTTTCCATGTTGGAAGGGAAAATCACAGCTTTGGTGTCCTGACTTAACTTTTGGTATGTGAGACTGGACAGTTGAAGAGATCCTTCTTGCTTAAACAAAAGATTTCAGAAAGAAAGAGATCAACAAAACTATTAACAATAGGAAAAAGTTTAAAAAGCTCAATTGCAACTGGACTTAAGAATCCCAAAGGAACCAAGTTCATTCTCAGAGAGTGCTTACTACATTGGCAGGAAGTGGTGTGGCCATGTCATGCTGAGACATTTCCTTGTACGAGCCAGATCCAAATCTAAATGCCCTTACACCTTGAGACAACTGAGAGAACACGTCTTCATTAACCCACAAATGCCAAAAATCCAAAGTCTGTAAGTGTCCAAGAAAGCTCTAAAGTATTCCTTGATTTCCCTGGTTCAACACTTACAACACTTACATTTGTTATAGTTTAGATCTAGAATGTCCTCCCAATGCTTCATGTGTTAACAGCTGAGACCGGATTGAATGCAGGTCACTGGAGGCATGACCAAGGACAGATTTTCTCTGGGCTCTTTCTCTCTCTGTGCTTTTCGGTCTCTAAGAGGTGAGCCCCTTTCCTCAGCAATACCCTTCTTCATTCTGTTTTTGCCTTGGAGTCAACCAACCACGCACTGAATCCCTGAGAAACTGTAAGCCAAAATAAATCTCTCCTCCTTTAAATCACAGGTGCTGGGTATTTCATCTCAGCAAGTAGAAAATTAGTAATTTTGCCTTCATATGGCCTTTTTTTGGGGGGGTGGCCCAGGCCTCATATAAGCCTGGCAAGTGCTCTATCACTAAGCTACACCCCCAGCCCTGCATGGGTTTTAAAAGGGCACAATGTCAGTAAGGTCCCCTCTTCCTAATCTGGAACCTATCTAGGGATGCACACTCTCCTGGCTGGTGACAATGCTGTTCGTAAATAAACATGCACATGTGACTTGAGTGTGGTACACAGACTTGCTCCATCTAAATGAAACGAAGTTTATTGTTCTACAACACTCAAAAACATTAAAGTTTGAGGAACTTCTCAAGTTCTTAAAATCTCACAAAGTGGTTTTTAAAGTACTATTTTCACCAGGCATGGTGGCACACTCCTGTAATCCCAGCACTCAGGAGGCTGAGGCAGTCAGATCATTGCAAGTTTCAGACCAGCCTGAGCTAAAAAGTGAGCCCAAGTTCAGCCTAAAGTGCATTAGTGAGACCCTGTGTCAAAAAGACAAAAAAAAAGTACTAATTTCATAAAAACTAGTTTGTTAGCAATAATAAAATACTCTTTTTTATCCTCCAGCTTCTCTATTAAGCCATCATATAAAACTGTCCTACCAGTCTGTCCAAAGCATTGTTCATGGCCACTCACTGTTTCAATATAAGCAACCTACTTACACAGATTACTACTTAAAACCAAAATTTTATTTGGACTTCTTTAACAAGTACCTTAAAAGTAACAATTCTTAAAACAACCAGAACAAATAAAAATTTTAGGTCAACAACTGATCCAGAAAGTTGGATTTTTTCTTTCTTCCTTTTTGAGACAGGGTCTCACTAAGTTGCTATGCTGAATTTAAAATACAGTAGGAGAAAGAAAAAGGAGAAAAGGATGTCTTGGGTACCTGTAAACTAAACATGGTTTGTAAGGGTCTGATCTTTGTTCTTAGCACAAACTCCAGGAAACAGGAATTACTACTTTGATTGTACAGATTCAGAAATAGGTCAAGTAAGCTGTCAGAGATCCAAACTGAACACTCAGTTTCAAAGATCAGGGGTTTTTTGGTTTTGTTTTATTGTATTGTGTTTTGTATTTTTCACTATGCAATTCAAACTGGCCTTGAACTCACTTTGTAGTTCAGGTTGGCCTCAAACTCGCAGCAATCCTCCTGCCTCAGTCTCCCGAGTGCTGGGATTATAGGCATACCCTACCACACTCGGCCAAGATCATACTTTTGGGCTGCAGGCAGAGCTTAATGGTAGAGGACTTGCCTAGCATGTGCCAGGCCTGGGGCTCAATTCCCAGCATTAAAAAAAAAAAAATGTTCATGTTCTTTTTACCATATGCTACATATTTGTATGTGTATTTCAAAACAGGAGGGGAAACCAGGTATGGGCCTGATGGTACACACTCATAACCTTACAGTCTCAGCACTCAGAATGCTTAATCAGGAGGATCACTTAAACCCAGGAGTTCCAGCTGAGCCTGGGTAACATGGGCCCAATCTCACAAAAAAAAATGAAGAAAGAAAAAGAAATGTATATTTTTAGTGTGGTAATAAAACTTCATTAAACAAAATACTGACTCTGTCCAAAGCAACTTATTATTCACAACAGGCAAATTTTAATGTATAAAATAGCGTCCTTGCCAGCTAAGGGATTAAATATAAGAACGTGCTGGGAATGGCTTATGATAGCTACCATTCATTATATAAAGCTACTTTATATATAATCAGCTATTCTTCATTAACACACACAAAATTCCTTTAAGTTTAATTTTTCCCAGACATACAATAAGCACTTGGAAAGCTATCAAGGGAAAAAACTTACATAGCAAATTAAGTTAGCCAAGTCAGCAGTGATAGGAACCTTTATTTACATGTCTGAGCTTCCAAGACAATGTATACATAAAATTACTACCCTGAGGCTGTCCTTAAATTTATGTGCTTAGATTAGCATAAGCATTTATCAGAAAAGTATTTTGTTTAAAATTTATCCAGTAGAGGTAAAATTAATGCACATTCTTAAATTATTGTGCTAAAAAAGTCTTTATAGAATACTACTTTACCATTACAACTCAGATACCCTGTCATTCTGAATGAAATTCAACCACCAAATATGTTTAATACCCAATCCACTTTCCCCAAGAGATGCATGGTTTATAGCCTTAAGACTCAATATACTGAAAACTTATATCCATTTAAATAGGCCAACTATGCAGGATACCTTCTAACCACACCTGGAATAAATTCAACTTGCATTCCCTGGATAAACTAATAAAGCTCATTTCCAAACAAACTCTTAAGTCATTACTTCTTCATGTTGGGGGGCAGGGGGCCTACTTCTTATGAATTGCTGGACCTAAATGTCTAGTCCCAAATCACAGAGGAGGAAAAAAGGATAATCTTGGATCTTCTTGTCAAAAATATTTAACCTAGGGCTGGGGATTTAGCTCAGTGGCTTAAGTGCTTGCCTCGTAAGCACAAGGTCATGAGTTCGAGCCCCAGTACCAAAAAAAAAAATTTAACCTAAATCTTTTTTTTTGGGGGGGGGGGGATACCAGGGATCAAACTCACAACTGCGCGCTTACAAGGCGGGTGTGCTTGCAGAGCTAAATCCCCAGCACCATTTAACCTAACTCTAATCATGCCTTTAAATCTGCCCTCTAGTTCCCAGGAAATACAAGGGACAGAGAAAAAAAGGTACACAATAATTTAAGGAACAAATAAATTCACAACATGGGCCATCCTGTAAGTTCTTTCCAAAACATCAAGAGGGAGAGAAAGGGAGATGGTAAAATAGAAGTTGTGTACATGTCAAAAGACTAAAGGAACAAACAACAACAACCCACAGTGCAACATGTGAACCTTGATTAAATCTTGGTTCTAAAAAACAGAAATAGTAACAAATGACATTTAGGGTACTGTTAGATAATATTAGGAAATTACTGTAGCCAGGCATGGTCGCATAAACCTATAATCCCAGCACGGGGGCGGGGTGGGGGGGTATAACTTTGAGACTTAGTAAGATTCTGTCTCAAAACAAAAAATGAAAAAGGGATGGGGATGTAGCTCGTTGTAAAGGCCCTGACTTAATTCTCAGGGTGGGGGAGCCTACTGTTAATTTCATGTGATAATGAGGTGATGACTTTTTTTTTTAGTCCTTAGAAATAGAAATGTCAGGCTATAAAGTTTGTCAGGCAAAATTACAAGATGTCTGGAATTTGCTTTAAAGCAGTCCACTAATGAAACAATTCGACAACTGTTCTCTGACCAAAAGATACTTTGCAAAAAATAATTTCTATAGTACCATGTACTTGAGAAATACGGGCTATCCTTTTCAAGGATATTCTGAAATGAACACTGGCTCTCAGGGTGATTAAAAAGCCCTACAGTTAACAACAATACCTCATTTACTTTTGTTAGCCCAGAATTTCCCACTTATGGACTACAAAACCTTTTTTCTTTTGTATATTAATTTTCTGAGAATCAGTTTCCCAAGGAACCTATTTTGGAAATTGCTGCTTTATCTACATAAGTCAATCTGAGGCAAGGCTCTCAAAAGTCACAATCAAGATTCAAGAACTTCAGATATGAATTTCAAAACTGCATCTATTTTCAATTTAGGAGCCATTCACTGTTTCTGTACTCTTGAGTCTATAAATAATTATGTTTACTCTTTAAGTTAACATGTTTTAATTTCCATTGTTCCCTTTCCATAATACAAAATCCTACTACAAACTTTCCCTCAACTGTGGTTAAGTTTTCCTTATTCAAATCCATTTCTTATAAATCTACAAAGGAAGACCTCAAATTTATCCAAACTATTAAATCATACCTACTTTCACTTTGAAAACTATGCTAAGCTATTTCAAAAGTATTCTAATCCCAAACTCTCTCCAAAAACTTCTCAAAATAAGTTTCTATCTTCTGTCTTCAGACAACCATTTTAAAAACTTCTAAAATCAAAAATCTTTGGAAGTCTTTCAGGTAGCCCTTAAAGATTTCCCATAATTTATCTCAAAGCCACCAAATTTCCACCTTCATGTTCCAGAAGTAGTTTTACTCTTACAAATGTATCCTTTGGAGCTGATTAACTGGATTACAGCAGATTCACCCTATCATTTACTCCATGGATAAAACTTTTATAGCAGGTTTCAACTCTTATCTGTAGTTAATTTGAGAAAAAAGAAATGTATTCTTCCATTCAAAAGCTCTCACAGTATAAAAACCTTTGTAAATGCACCCAAAAGAAAAAATATGTATCACTAACAAAGAAATATAAACTAGAAATCACTGCTGGACAGAAATGCTCAAATTTGTCATCTCCCTGCCTGTAGGAGGCCATCTAAAACATTCAGAACACTTTCATGCATGTTCTTTCATTTGACACTCAAAACTCTGTAGAGAGAAAGATCTGTTTTCCATGACTGTATCATCTAGTTTCTATCATAGTTCAACTTGAAAGCCAACAACTTGGGTCCCTCAGTGATCCCTTTCATGGCGGGCGGAAGAGCAGAAATAACTCAGTTCACCTGAGCAGCATATGGTCCATCATCCCAACAAGGATTCTCACACCATTAATCACAGGGAATCCCCACCATATTTTGATAAGCATTTAGATCTTTATACATCTCACCCTCCAAGGCTTTCCTGTTACTCAGCAAAAAAGAATCTCCTTTGAACTCCTTACACCATTTAGGATTGTCCAACAATGTCTGCACATCACCATGCCATGGAGCTTCCCATTGTTAACCTTGTCAACGTTCCCATGGGAGAGAAGTGCAATATGTAAACTGTCAGCACCGTGTAAGCACAGGCAAAACAGCTTTGGCAAATCAAAACTGCAATGCTATAGCACCTCACACATGCTAGAGTGCCTCTTATCAAAAAAACACAAGAGATAACAAGTATTGGCCAGGTTACGGAGAAAGTGGAATCCTGTACATTGCTAGTGAGAATAGAAAATAATACAGTGGTTTCGGAAAATAATATGGAAGTTCCAAAAAATTTTAATTACAAAAATATGTAAGTTCTAAAAGTAGAACTACCATATGATCCAGCAACTCTACTTCTAGATATATATCTAAAGCAAATAAAATCAGTATCTTGAAGAGTTATCTGCACTCCCACATACTATAGCATTATTTTCAATAGTCAAAATATGGAATCAATTTAAAATGTCCTTGGCCAGATCAATGGATAAAAAAATTGAATACATATATAAAGTGGAATATTTAGCCATAAAAGAAGGAAATCCTGTCATTTTTGCTACCATGAATGAACCTAGAAGGCATTGTGCTAAGTAAGTGAAATAAGCCAGACACAGAAAGACAATACTACCATGATCTCACTTATACTTAAAATCATTTTTCAAAAAATCAAATTCAAAGTAGTACAGTGAAATGGTAGTTGCCAGGGAATAGAAAATTTAAAAAGTTGGAAGATGTTGGTCAAATGTATGAATTACTGTGATAAGATGAAAAAGTTCTGGTTTCTCTTCAGATAGCATGTATCTTTCAGTTTTCTAAAGATGAGAGCTTGGGGATACAGCTCAAGTACAAGGTCCTGAGTTTGATCCCCAACACCAGAAAAAAAAAATTAAAGTTCTGGGGATCTAGAGTACAGCATGAGTAATGGTGAATATGTTAATTAGATTGTTACAACCTTCCATAACATATACATATATCAAATCATAGTATCATACACCTGAGTATACTCAATGTTTCTTTTTCAAACAATTATTTTAAAAAATCTTAAAGGCCACCTTTGGAATAACAATCATTCAGGTTTGAATCCTGGATCCTCTTGTCTTGGCCTTATGAGCTCCTTCAGATTCCTGACCTGAGCTCTCCGCTTTCCTAAGTTGCCAAGGGCTGCAGACTGGAGAACCATCATAGTAACTGGCACAGAGTGAGGATTCGCAACTGTATGTTCTCTGCCTGTCTCCTTCTCCCAAAAGGAAAACAAGTGATATAAACTTCGTTTGCAGATATGTTGTAAGCTTCTTGATGGTTAAGAACCCTGTGTTGCTTTAGCCATTTTTAAATAATTATAAAATCATCATCATAAGCAAAAAGAGAACTGGGCATAGTAGTGCACACCAGTAATTCTAGCATAATGTATACATTTATCAAATCATAATATTATACAAATGAATATATTCAACCTTTCTTTTTCAACTGATTGAAACTAGGAGGCTGAAGCTTGAAGGCCACAAATTCAAGGGCGACCAGGGCAACCAGCAATTTAAAGAAACCCTGTCTCAAAATAAAAAAGTGCACATCACTCAATGAGAAGGTCTTGAGTTCAATGCCTGGCACAAGGCAGGGGGCATGGGCTAGAGAGAACAGAAAGCCAGGCATTATGATAAATGTATAAGCAATGTGCTAAAGAGGATTAAAAGGAATGAACCACTAAAATGTGAAAGGGAAAAACCAGGATAATATTCAGGAAAAAGCAGTATTTTAGAGCCAGGACTTGAAGGATGATAAAAATGTCAATGGACAAAGAAGAGAGAAGTCACCCAAGACAAAGTGAAAGTCAGGTACCTTTGCCAGCTGAAGATAAAGGGAGACAGCCGTTGGTCATATCCGTCCTTGTATAAGTTATGGTGCTTTCAGCTGCAAGCAGACAAAAAAGTGTCTGACTATAAATGACTTAGATGTAAAACTCTTTTGATCATGCAGCCCTATCAGTAAAATAATTAAACATGTACTCCAAACATGTTATAAACTGAATATAATTTGTGTGCAATTAAAAGACTAAATTCTAAATTATATATGTATACATTATAAAACATCCTTTAAACTTTTTTTTTTTTTTTTTTTTTTTTTTTTTTGGTATCAGGGATAGAATTCACAACCTCACACTTGCCAGGCAGGCACTATGCCACTTAGCTAAATCCTCAGCCCCCTAAACTTTTTAAAGGATGAAATTCGAACAGTATTTTTACTTTTATTTCTCCCTTCGATCTCTCCCTCTTTTTCTCTCTCCCTTTCTCTCTCTTTTTCCCTTTCTCTCTCTCTAGTGGTGGTAGAGACTGAACCCAGGCCTTTACACAAGCTAACTTTCCTACCCTTCTTTTTAAAATTTAATTATTTTGAGACAGGATCTCATAATCACTAACTTATACAGGCTGGGCTCAAATTTGTCATCCTTCTCTCTGTTTCCCAGAATGCTGGGATTATAGACATGCACCACGACACTTGGGTCCATTTATTTTTATTTATAATACAAATCCTTATGTAATTTTTGCACCAACTTCCTGTCCAATTTGATTTAAACCTCATTTTCCAATCTTATAGTAAGACATTTCCTTGCTCCAGCATACATCCACCAGCAGTATATTATTAATGTTCCTTTACATTTTCTTTGCAAGAATCATTTTCAACCACTTGCTCATTTTGTGGGGATCAGTTTAAATTAGAACTACATACTATACTCTGGGGCTGGGGATATAGCTCAGTGGTACAGCACCTTCCTGGCAAACACAAGGTCCTGAGTTTGATTCTTGGTACCCCCCCAAAACAAACAAAAATAAATAAATAAATAAATAAATAATATAACCCACTAAATCCTTTAAAATGGATACATTTCACCCAAAGCAAGAATAAAAATGAGAACAGTACCAGCTGTACCAGATTGTAAAATGGCCATTCTTCTCTCAGGTGATTTGATATAATCTGAGTGACAAGAGGCCATCAGATAACCAACCAGGGTCAGCCTATACATATGATTTTTTTTCTGAACATAGTCTTAATATTTTCTTTCTTATCACACTGAATGACTTAGTGTACTCCACTTTGAAGATCATTATCTTAAAACAGTAATGAAAAAAATTTTTTTCACAGTGGTTCTAGAGCTGGATAATTTAGCTAAGAAAAAGTCACTGTGGTCTAGTCAACTTCAATCTTTGGACTCTGTATGACTTGTTCTCTTGTGCAGACTACCTTACGTTCCAAATATGACACGACCCAACAGGTGTCACATACCTATTCATTAACCAATCATTGGCAAAAGTTACAGTATTACAAAAATTGTCTTGGCTTAATCAAGATTCACTACATGGAGCTGGGGATACACCCAGTTTTACCTTAAGTATACAGGCAATAGAAAACTAATCAAAAGCAGAATCATGGTAGCAAGTAATATAAATTATTATAGCAACGGGCCTCTGATGAATCATGTAACTGCCAGAGCCAAGAGTGAGCCCAGGTCCAGACAAAAGAACTAACTGGTTAAGACAAGGTCCATTGCCGGAGATTTAGCTCAGTGGCTTAAGCGCCTGCCTGGCAAGTGTGAGGCTGTGAGTTTGATCCCTGGTACCAACAACAACAACAAAAAGACAAGGTCCATTTTCTAAATCCCAAGGAAATAAATAGTTGTTGGATAAAGCCACAAGAAACAAGGGAAGCTAGGGCACAGAACACTGTGGTCCACTCAAAATGGGCAACCAACCTTCCATAAGTTCATAAGACAACAGGGAAAGAGAGGATACTGTTTCATTTCTTTTTAAATTCACACATAGAGCTCCATGTTAGCACTCAATAAACATTAATAATTGATGTTACTAATCTCAAGTAATTCAGAGCAAAGCATGGCAGTGAGAAGTGGAATATAACAGGTTACATGGGAATAATGACCAACTCTTAAGTTTTAGCAGTACTGTAATCCAATACCCTCTTACACAAAAGTCTGTACACAGCAACTGAAAGACTTGCAAAATATGGACAAATCTACTACTTTTGAGACTGTAGAGTATACATACAAGAATATTTAATGTGTTCATATCCTTTGAGATGTTTGCATGTTGTTATGACCAGCAAATACTGTTACGGTTTGTGTCTGCATGTCCCCCGCAAAGCCTCACGTAGTCATAGGGGCAGGCTTCTAGAGTTTGTGACTGATTTGCGATCCAATGCTGGGATTATAGGTGTGAGTGCCACACTCACCCCAGGATGGATGTGCCTACATACAATGTGAGAGACAGAAAGAGTCTTCTCTCCATGCTCCTCCTTTTTTGCTCTTGTTGCTTTTGCTATCTTCTGCCACCACGCACTGTTGCCCTTTGCCCTCTGCCATGTGCCACTCTGCGTTGGCGCTAGTGGATTATGGACTGAAACCTCCAGAAACTGTGAGCTAAATAAATCCTCCTTTCCTTAATTTTGGGTATCAGGTATTTTGTCTCACCAACAAAAGAAAAGTAACAACACAAATACATACTGCACTGACTAGTTTTTTTTGTTTACCCACTTCTTCTCACCTCAATCAACAACTGCTTCCCTCTTCACTCAACAATAATTTCTTTCCTTTGGGCTACTTATTCACCTAACAAATGCATCTAATGGTCTAAAAGGACTCCAACTGTAACTCTTTGGCTGGCACTGGACCAAGATGGCTTCTCTCCAGGGTTTGCCCAAATTGGAACTAAGAGCAAAGAGGCAGTTTCTTGATGATATATGGTTTTGGAGCTGCCAGCAACTAGGTACCCCTGTTGCTGAACACTGCTGGGCCACAGTGATTTGATGATGAGCAAATCACATCTAAGCCAAAGGGCTCTTATGATCTAAGAGAGATTTATTTACAAATATACTAGAAATCAGAATACACTGTTAAATAAGTTATGGTAACATGTACAATCAATTTATTAAACTACTAATAAAACAGTGCCAAAGAAAAATGTGCACAGGAAGTACATATATGATGTGACAGGGAAGAAGCATATCACATACGTTCAGTATAGAGTCTACACTGCATAAGTACATTGCATGCATGCTCACATGTATGTATGCTCTTTATCATAATTCTTCTAATCTGCATGTAGTATACAGTCCCATTTGCCAGAGTATGACTTTTGCATGAAGAGGTCAATCCAATGATTTCTTACAAACTACCCCAGAAGGGTTGGGGATTTAACTCAGTGACGTTAGCGCCTGCCTGGCAAGTACGAGGTCATGAGTTTGATCCCGGTACCAAAAACAAACAAACTACCCCAGAACGCATGCAAATAAGCCACTGTGTGTGATAGGTGCATAACCCTAAGTATGTTGGGTGGGGCAGGGAAGGACTGAATCACTGGCCCTTCACTCAACAGTTGAACATGCAGGGTTCACATCTATCTACAACTGTGGCTGAAAGATTTTTACTAATAAATTACTAATAAATTCCTCATGTCAATGGCAAAATCTGTGCTAAAATCCAGAGTCTATGTCACAGCCCTCTAACACTTCTCTTATTCTTGACATTCCTGCCTATAGGACTATTCTCTCCAGAACATTCTCCTTAATTACAAATACCCCAAGAGCTCCTAAAGACAACACAACACATAACCTACAAGTACAACCCCATCAACAACATGGCCACAGCAAACCAGGAAAAATCCATTATTCTCCACAATAAAGTCTTTTAAAATCCATTCCCTTGATAAAAATTCAACCTTTCCTCTTTACTACTCTTGTCCCCTTCTGATACACTGGAAACAGTCTCCCAACTTCACTAGCAAATACCGCTTATGCTTTCTTCTGCTCTCACTTCCCAAGGAAATGGTAGTAATTTCAGATTTAAAACACATCCTTCATAGTCTGTCAAGGGGCACAGACTGACACATCCTCTTTTTGAGGTTTAAGCTCCACTGCTTAATGTTTTGATTCTGTGAGAATCAATTTTAAAAGCTGAAGACACATAAATTGCTCAGATTTTTGTAAAAGCACCTATAGCTTAGCACATCATTTCATTTTTGAACCCATTAAGGAAAATCTAGACAACTGGGTACAGCAAATACTTAACATCTGTGAGGCTCTGGGTTTGATCCTCCAGCATAACCAAAAATAAAAAGGAAAAAGAAAAAAGGAGGAGGAAAGGAAAAAATTCAGACCAGCTTCCAGATTCAGTACCTAGCTAAAATTGGTGGGTGCTCCCAAATAAGCAAGCAGGACAGAGTACAAAAACTCAAGAGACAATGAAAATGGATGGATATACTTAGCAAGGAAAATGCTGTAATATCTGACTTACCAGTCACCAGAAGGGGCCCAAGAATGAAGACACCAAAAAAGTGATATTCATCCAGGTTTTGTAATTATGAGAGACACCAAGATGATGATATGTTCATTTCTTTTATTTAAAAAGAGGTACACAGATCTGAGAGGTGATTTCCTTAAGAATGCAGTCTGGGTTACACATCTGGATTATAAATCACATAAGTCACTGAAGTCTACTTAATAAAAAAAAGAAGTTGAAAATAAATAAATGATTAGTTAGTGGTATGTGACTTTCTAAAACTCTCCTAGGGAGAAAGTTTTATTACCATTATTAGTGAGCTGCTTTTAATCCCCAACATCAAAGTACAGATGTTAACCTTAGATGGAACTAAAATAACTCATAAATGAAATACTGTGAGAAACTGTCACATATTAACATTAGCCTGTCAGCCAATTCACAGGAGATTCCATGAATAAAGAGAGGTATGGGCAGAGGCAGGGTCAGAAGACCCAGGTAAAGTTTGGTTCCACTATTGACAAATGCTCAGGCAAACTGATCCAACTTCCTAGGCCCTTAGTTTACTCAACAGAGGGTCCAAGAATAATATGTTTAAAAAGCCCTTTACAAATCCTACATTTCTCAAACCTCAAACTCTTGGAGAGCCGCAGAACTTTAGGGTGTCAAAGTCATTCCATTTCAGTTATGACAAAAGAGACCATCAAGACCCAAAAAGGCTTAAGAGCTCTATACAGCATACACTAGTGAGTTGGGGAAGTATGCAATGAAATCAAGACAGCACAGAAAGACAAATATCACATGTTCTCCCTAATATATGGATTTTTTTTTTTTGTACCGGAGATCGAACTCATGACCTTGTGTTTGCCAGGCAGGTGCTTATGCCACTGAGGTAAATCCCCAGCCCCAATATGTGGAATCTTAAAAAAATGAGATTAAAAATATCAAGGTGGCTATTATTAGATCAGGGAAGGAAATAAGAAAGGAAGGATTATAAGGAAAAGTATCAAGGAGATTTGATATGCTCAAATCATATGCACTGAAACTCAGTAGTTTTAGAAAATTAACAGGCACTAATAACAAGAGGAAAAATTTTAAAAATAAGATAATTCAGAACAAAGCTCTTCTAGGCACTAACACAAATATATATGTAGATATATGTATTTTCCCTTGCTTTATTTTCCTTTTGTAAATTTAACTGTAGTACTTTACAAATTAAACCAAACTTCCAAGCATTCCATCAGAAACAATAAAAACAAATCTATTTATCTAGCCATGGGGTTCTCAACCCTACTCTCAATCTAACAGCAACAAAATCCTTCCAATTGGGTTAGAATTATCTAGTGGAAACATCAACATAAAATTAACCTCCAGCTATGCTAGTGGTATTCATTATAATATGGATTAAAACTCCACTAGCCCAGGGATACTGTTTTTAATGTTCCCTGGGAGATAAAAAATTAATCAGGGGGCTGGGGATTTAGCTCAGTGGCATAAGTGCCTGCCTTACCAGGGTGCAGTCTTGAGTTCAATCCCCAGTACCAAAAAAAAAAAAAAAAAAATTAATCAGCAACTTAGAAGAGTGGTTGCCTAAAAATGGACAATTTAATCAAGACAATTTTCTACAAATGTGCCTCAATCACCCAGTATCAAAAACCCACTATGGCACCAAGTAAATTGTATGTGGTTGAAGAGACAAAATGTTCTTTTGGCTGTTATGGGAAACAGAAAAAGGCTGACTACAAATCAGTTATGTTTTAGCTCTACCATGAACATCAATTATAATAATTTAAAAATTTTGGTGGTGAAACCAAGAAAGCAGGAAAACCAATGCTTCCAAATTCCAACAAAAGTCTGTGGCACAAGAACTCCAAGACAAGGTCATGGAAAATGACCTCAGACTTATTTCTGGACTTTCCTGCCTCCATTAAAAATGGTGACACTATTTCCCATCCCTTAATATCATCACAACAGTTGAAAAGCTGGGCTGTTTACTTAGCAGGTGAAAAACCAATTTCGGAAGCAGTCCTGAAGATGTCAGACAGCCTCTCTTATTCCTGCACACTTTTAAACTTTAAAACCACAAGGATATAATTATGATGCTTTTTGATTGACGCCCACCAAGTATTCTGGCTTGTTGAAACTTTGGAGAATGGCATACTGGAAGGAAAGTCCCCTGTGAGATCTTTAAGTAGCTTAGATGAGGAAAACATTCGAAGTACCATAATGAACACCTCACAGCCGCTCATAAATTCCTTCATTCCCAGCAATCAAGAAGCAGCTGTTAAAATCCAGGAATCTTTCTAGCAGCAGATCTGAAATACCTCCAGACTGGCTACAGAAGCTTTCCGACTGCTTTCTTCTCCTTCCCCTCCCCCGTCCCAGGACTGCCAGCCTGGCAGAAATAAAGATGACCCAGGAAGGAAAATGAAAAAGAGTAGCGGATCTGATGAAGGAAAGATGCAGACTCCGGATCACTTCGACTACAGAAACACCAACCCTAGGTGCCAACTAACCAGGTTTCTCCTTTCCTCTCCTACCCCACCCCCTCCAAACACATTTAACTTGTGCAGTCTGGTGCGTCTGGCATTTCCACAGTTAGTGACCTCAGCAGTCCTGAGTCCTTTCCCCAAAGGCTTAAACAAGGAGCTTCCTTTCTGCGCCAGTTTGAGTCCATGTCACGTTTACGATTTAGCTTTCCTTTACAGCGTACCTCACAGGGACGACGCTATCCCTAGGGTCAAGTTCAAGATGAAGGTGCCCTCTTCATTTCCCAGAGTTGACCCCGGGAGGGAACAGCGCTCCGGGGACGAGTCACATCCCTCACGGCACTGGGATCTGGGGTTGTTGCAAGAGTGGGCAAAGAGGGCTGGAACGACAAGACGGTCGCCGGGCGGCGTCCTCCGCCCCTCAGACGCGGCGCCCTCTCCACCTGGTCACCACTGCGTTTCCTCCCAGAGCCGTGCACAATAAGCCAAGTAAGTTTTAAGAACCTCAGTCCAGCGACCTTCCCATCTGCAAACACGCCTTACAATGCCTAGGACTTCCTTCCCGGCCAGCCGTTCCGGAAAGCTGCTGCGCCAAAGCGGGGAGCCCCTCACACCCACGGCGCTGCGCTCCGCGCCCGAACTCCTCCAGGAAGAACATGCGTCCTGATGACTTCCCCCAAAGTGACCACTGTGCGTCCAAGAACAAGGGGTCACAATCTCACCACATCTTCGTCTTTCTCAGTCTCACCCATTTAAAATTGTAACCTCCCCACCTCCTATTGTAACTCACCCCACCTCCATAAAGAAAGAACATGGATATGCGAATGGCAGTGTTGTAAGACGCCAAGCAATAGACAGCCCGGGTTTAAGTTCGGTAACTTCGCTAGGCGCGCACCCAGACAAACGGGACCCGGCGGTACCAGGTGCGCCGCGCCTCCCTCCCCCCGCCCCAGGCACGAGGCACCAGGCGCTGCCTAGGGCCCTGCCAAGCCTGGGATTCAAAGCAGGCGGGAAAGGGACGGGCAGGCCGGCCGCGGGGCGGTGGTCCTGAAACTCGAGCGCGCCCGCGTGTTCCCGGCTCGCCCTTGCCCAGCTCAGCTGTGGCCAGGGCGCAGGAAACGGCGCGGGGAAGGCGCGGACTCCCCCGGGACTGCGAGACGAAGGCCCGGAGCGCCCAACATGTCTGTGCCTATCCCTGGAAAGCCGCGGGTGTGCCCGGCGGAGGAGGGGGCGCCCCAGAAACTTTCCCACACTCCTTTCACCATCCGCCTCTCCCACTCCTCCTCCCCGGGACCCTCTTCTCTACTCTGCACCGCGGCAGCCGGCCTTTCCCGGGACGCAAAGAGGCCCGCGGCGGCGCGCGGGCAGCGCGAGTTACCTGCCGGGAAAGTTTCCAGCTCCCAGGGCGGTTCCCCACCCCCAGGGCCGGGCCTCAGGGCGCGGCCGGCTCCGCGCTGCGCCGCTGCCTCTTCTCCGGCTTCCGAGCTCGGCTCCCGCAGCTCACAGCTAGGGCTGCGCTCCGGCCCGTCCCCCCGCCTCGCTCGGCCCACACCGGGGCCTCATTGGCAGCGCGAATCCCCGCCCTTGCGCGTGTTCCCGAAGGCACCTTCCTCTCGCGCGCCCGCCCCGGCCGCGCCTCCCGCGCCCCTCCCCGCCCGGTGCCGCTGCCGCCCCGGGACCCGCAGGAGCAAGCGCTGCGCTCCCGGCTCCTCCTCCCGTGGTTGGGTCCCGGCAGGCGGCAGCTATGCTTTCCCTGAGGTGGGCTGGCGCCCTGGGGCCTCAGCTGGCCCCTCTGGAATGGGACGAGCTGGATAATAGTGGTTTTTGCAGGCTCTTTACACTCAATACAGTGACCCATTGCTTTTTGAAATCGGTCGAGGACATCTGGGAGCAATTAGCTTCCAGAAGTTGCTGTGGATGCTTTTAGGGTGGCTTGTGTGGCTTTCTTGGACGTTTCTCCCTCACTTAACTATATACACACAAACACAAACACTTTCTGGGGCCAAAAATGAGCTAAGGGAGGTGGAAAGTATAAGAAGGCATCTTACCGGCTGCTCCTTTTTCTTCTCCGAAGGCGAGTTAGGACGTTGGGCATTCGTGATTTCCCAGGCGTCCCGGGGCCCGGGTCTGCAGCCTCCTGCGACCTCTCTGGCTTGGCCCATGCTGTCTGGGCCACGTCCACGGAGGCCGGTGTCGTGCTCCTGTCGGCGGGAGGAGGGCAGCCCGGAGGGGGAGACCAGACAAAGATGCTATTATTATGTTGTTCAGTGCCAGTAAATTAAACTCCTGAGTTCCCAAAATGTTTTGTTATTCCACAGTAGAGCAATCTCCAGAGTATGGTTTAGAGATTCGGGAATCGTGGGTACTCCAGATCCTCCCAGGAGTCTAGGCAGCCGGTCCAGCCTGGGCGGGGGGTCAGCCTTTCCACCCCTAATCCATTTGGGAAGAATCCACTGTAAAAGCTGCAGCCTTGTGCGCCCAGCGGGAATTGTGTGCGGGGGTCACCCCACCAGTGTGCCTAGAGCACAGAATACAGAAGTTGCTATAAATGGATTTATTGGTAACCCTTAACCTTGCTATGGCAAACCTGCCTTTAAAGACAACTGTGTTTTAACCAGTTTCCCCATAAAAACTTCAGCCTCACGCAGAGCTTCCCAATATAAAGGCAACGGCAGGCATGGTGTCGACATTGAAAGTTCTTGTGAAAAAAGACAGGAAACAAAATGCCACACAATCGCTCCACAATAAATATAAGATTACTGAAATGTGCTGCATTTTTCACCCCGAGTTTCAAAGGCCTGCTTATTGCTATGTTGATATTTAAGCAGTAAACATATCAGCAGCCTTGAGGTCTTCCTGAAACAAAGCAGACTATAAATATTTAAAGTAAAATACAAACTCAGAAAGCCAAGAAAGCTATTGATTTCTTTCTCCACTCTGAAACATTTCGCTGCTAAAAAAAAAAAGTTATGTTTTATTTAATTAACTTCTCTTGAATTAAATGTTAAAATTACCAGTCTTTCACCATGCGATAGTCAGATAGCAATTATAATGATAAAACAATGATCCAAACAAAAGACAAAAACTTCAACGTGGTCTGCTCTGAAATACTGAAATGTAAGAGAAGCAGTCCTAAAAAATAAACTGGCACAGTTTTCTGCTTCAGACTTCTGTATAAACGACAAAATATATGATGGATGAAATTTGTAATTTGCATCACATTCTTATCTTTGATTCTTCTAAGCTATATTTTCAAGTTAGAAATTGCTGTTAAACTCTGCCTTTTTCCTCACCCTCAAATCTCCCTAAGTATCAAGTAAAAATTTACCTAAATGTTAATTTCCATCATTATCTTCATTTTCATTTGAAAAATTTTGTTTCAAAAGTCTCAGAAGTTACAAGCTTGAGAGAAGTAACTTCATCGCTGCCTTTTAGGAGTGCTTGACATTCTAAACAGGCATACAGCTAGCAATCTGAAATTTGTACACAGAAGGGCCCTGTCTGCCCTTCTTCCTGTAGTGTTTATATAATCCAAACTACATATGTTATTATCCACGATCTGATTGCCAGCTCCAAGCAGTTACCAATACATACAATATGTTGTACTAAGAATATCAAGGCTGTCTTATGCGGTGAGCGAAAATGTTACATTTTAGAAAGTCAAGGCCAAAAACAGTAAAAAAAAATAAATAAATAGGTAAAACAAAAAGGAAGCTTCCAAGAAAATTGGGTTTAATTTTTTTAAATTGAACATTTTCTGAGTATCTCAATACGTAAAGTATTAGCTGAGCAGAAGCTCTTAAAAAACAAAGAATTTAGTACTTATTTTTGCTGGTGTTTTTGAGACAGGGTCTTGCTCTGTAGCCCAGGCTGGCCTCAAACTCCTGGCTATCTTTCTGCCTCCCAAAAGTGACTACAAGCATGAGCCACCACAGCCAGCTGAATTTTAGTACCTTGTTAGAAATCTGCTTTTCCTTAATAAAAGATGTTTTTAGTTAGCTGTTAGGGGATGGTTTGTTTATATTTTCAGAGGTGAGAAGAGAGCAAGAATTACCTCTTGCTTTTCTTGGGGGTATCTCTGCTCATCCAACTTAAAGTTCATTTATTACATTCCTGTTGATAGCAGGTAGAAATAAATTTAAAGAGAAATGCAGATGACACACTATATGCTGTATACCTTCCCCAAACATACATACAATATGCTAGATTCCATTCTAAAATTTTCTGTCCGTTTGCCTGCAATGTATCTTTTTGCAACAGTGAAAAAAAATAGCAAACAATACACTGGTTATCTTAATATACAATGTACTGCCCAGGGCAATAGGCTGAGGAAGCTTGTGAGAAAAGAATGTGCCTTGTGAGTGTTGGTATGCTTTTTGCCTTGTTTGGATTCATAAATACTTTTTTTTCCCCTGTGCTAGGATCAAGCCCAAGGCCTCAGGCATGCTAGGCAGGCACTCTACCACTGAGTTATACTTTAATATCCATGCTTCTATTTTAAATCTAGTTTAAGATCATACCCAGTGTTTATTATGGTATGTGTAGTACAGAGTGAGAAGTGATATGTATAAAAGGGTGTAGTAATTAAATACAAAACCCAAGTCAAGACTGAAAAAATAATAAGAAAGGGTAGGAAATCTAGTCTCAAAACAATGAAGCACACAAACACATTTCTCCTTTGGTGGGTTTTTGCAATGTTTGTAGAATTCATTGTTCTTCAGTTCATCATTTTTCTTCTCCATTTTTATATTTATGAAGAAGAAAAGAATTTTCAAACACATAGGGAAAACAAAACAAAACAAAAACAAGCCATCATAGAGCTGGGGATTTAGCTCAGCAGCATAAGTGCTTGCCTTGCAAGCGTACGCTCGAGAGTTCGATCCCCAGTACCAAAAAGAAAAAAAAAAGTAGGTTGAAAAAACAAAACAAAACAAACATATAGGGAATAATAAAGTAAATTGGATGTAGTTAGAAATCAGCTAATAAAAGCAATGAAATTACATATGTGAGTACAGACCCTGTGTATGTAATGATCCATGGTCACACGAGAATGCCAGCACTATGGTCTGGTGCAGGCTAATGGCAGACATTCATTCAAGAGAGTCATCACTGTGCACAGTTAGCCATGCTGGTTAAATTAAAGGAGTCATGGGACACATAAACTGTCCAACAGTTCTATCACACGGCCTGCCACTACTGTGGAAACCCATCCAATATGGGTTAGGCAGTGAATTATTTAAACCCTTAAGGAATCCACTGAGGAAAGAAAGCTGAGAGAGAGATTCAGAAGTTTACATTTGCTTGTAAGAGTATGGAAATAGTAGCTAAAGTGCTAGGAGAATCTGCTGTAAAATGGCATGCCATCGGACTAGTATTTCGATGACGGACTTGGTCAAATCTTCCAATGGTAAAAGGTCTTTAGGGGAAACTGGAATTTCCTTTTTTCAGAAAAGGTAAGGTATTGCAGTCAGGTAGTAATCCCTCCCTAAATGTTGACCTTGATTAAAATGACATGGACTATTAACTTTAACCATTAAAGATGCATTTTAATATTCTCCTCCTTAAAATGTTGCTTTCACCTTTTTAGTGAGCTGCACAAGAAAAGGTACTGAAATTTTATCCAGGTGCCAGTTCTGATTTGGATATTGTTTGTAATTACTGGTGATTCATTTAGCTTTTTTGAGTCTTGGGTTTTTAATCTATGAAACAGAAGAATAGCCTCATGTGTTATTGGAAGATGAAATAAAATAAGGTGAAAATGCTTTAAAAATTAGAAAATATTCTATAAAAGTTAATTTTTATGTAATTGACATTAGCTCTTTATCCTTTGCTGTTATCTGGGACTACCTTCCTCGGAATAATACCCTAAAGGTATCATCAGAGGAGGACAGAATGCACACATTTTACTTTGAGGAATGGTGACTTGAAGATGATACAGTAGATAATAACCTCAGTTAAGCTCCTATAGTGTCATCTGGTGGCAAATTGACTCCCACCGTCATCTCAAACAGTAGAAGTTAGGAGCTACCTGTGGAGATATATTTTTCTCTTGTTAAAAGAGGAAAAAATTGTAGTATGTATACTATACAAGTATACCTTCTCCTGTGCAAATCAACTTATAGAAACCCTTAATTACTGCTAGGCATGGTGGCACATGCCTGTAATCCCACTACTCAAGGAGGCTGAGGCAAGAGGATCACAAATTCAAGCCCAGTCTGGGAAAATTAGAGATTTGGAAAGACCCTGTCTCAAAATTAAAAAAAAAAAAAAAAAAAAAATTAAAGTGCTGGGGATGTAGTTCAACATGAAGCCCCTAGGCTTAATCCCCAGTACTGCAAAAGAACAAAAACCCTATATTAATATAAAGAAAATTTTCCTTTTAAAAATTACTGCTGAAATTCTTCACATGCTTCTATAGTTTATTAGTGACTAGCCTTTTAAATCTGTAAAATATCATGGCTAAACACTAGTGAGATTATGAACTAGAATCCCTACAAATATTTCTGTAAGACTAATCAAAACTGCTTTGCAGTTGTATATTTATTTGAAGAACTACAAATTAGGTAATAGTTTCTACCAAAAGATTTGGTTTCATGCTTGCTTCACCAGCAAATATACAAAAGGTTTGATTTAAAGAGAATGAGGAGTGGGAAAAACACAGATATAGAGAATTCTGGCAAAATGGAAGCCTTCATTTAAAATTTACTTTGTTGTTTCCACCTTAGCAATCACACAACCTAATCTAGGATGAATGAGAATTATTGATATTGTTGATGATGAAGATACTCAGTTTGATAGAATCAGAAAACTTTGTCAATTAAAGGCCAATGAGGAACAGGCAGCAGTAATTCTAAGCCAAAAGGAACATAAAACAAGATTCATGTGTTTAGAAAACAGTTCTTTTAAACCAGTCATGGAACAGTTAGTTAATGCAATAGTTAGAAGTGATCTAATTTAATATAATAAACCAGTCATGGATTTCTTTTAAACCAGCCATGGAATTTTAATATAATAATTAAAAGTTATCTAACAGTCTATTAATGATCTGAATATTTTAGATTTGGGACAGAGATTGTTGAAATATAAACTTTTGCTCCTCTATATCTTCCTTGTGTGTGTCATGTCTGTTTCAGACAGGAGTTTGAACAGAAGACAACAGGAGTTCTGTCTGCCTAAGAAAAAACAGGGCACTATGTAATTAGCAGGATAAATTGAACTACTACCAGGTCTCATTAGAGAAGTCACCCTTTACCTAAATTGTTGCTCTAAAAATCAATCATTTAGTAAAGATTGATCTGATTACTTAGTGAGCTATAGCTGAAGCCTGTTACCTTTCAGGAATTTTCAAGCTCTTCCTAAACTTTCTTTTGCAACCTATTGCTTCTCAATCTTCAAGGTTTTCCTTGCCTTTGAAAGGACCATCTGAAGTTATACTACAACTACAATGGTAACATGTTTAAACAAGATGTCAAATAAGCCCCAAATAAGACAACAACCTACTGGGATAAAAAAGGATGGTGTGCTTTTTGCCTGTTCATCTCGTCTAATTCATCAGTCCCCCATCTTACCTTATGCGTCAACCTAGATATTAGATGCCTCAATCCTTTGGACAAAGAATCTGTAGAGCAATCAGGGGAGGTCTAATCTTGGAAGCTATATTTAACTTATTAGTCAAAGTCAGGTGACATGCAGAGAAGTTAGATCACTCATATTCTGATGAGAATATAAAATCAGCCTTCTTCTCTGGAAAATGGTTTGGAGTTTAAAAAAAAATGAACAAACAAACCCCTAACTAAAAATAAAAACTGAACTAAAAATGAAACTGCCATATGACCCATCAATTGCCTTCCTGGACATTTATACAGGAAAAATGAAGGCTTGTGTTCCCATGCAAACCTATACACAAGATATTCATAACAGCTTTATTGGTGGTAACTGACAACTAGAAACAGTCCACAAGTCTCTTAACAGATAAATGGTCAACACTTGCAAACAATGGAATACTACTCAGCAATAGAAAGAAATGGATTGTTTGCCTGTTTGTTTGTTTTTGAGACAGTGTCTCAATATGTAGTTCGGGTTGGCCTGAACTTACTATGTAGCCCAGCATGCCTAAAACTCATAGTAATCTTCCTGCCTCAGTCTCCCCGGTACTGGGATTATAGGAGTGTGCCTCTATGCCCAGCTCAGGAATGAATTATTGATGTGCACAATTTGTACTTATCTACAGGAATTTATGCTGAATGAAAAAAGCTAATTTCAAAATTCCATACATATTATATGATCTGTTTAAATAGCCTCAGAATCTTTTTGTTTTGTTTTGTTTACAGTGCTAGGGATTGAACTCAGGGCCTTGTGCATGCTAAGCAACCTCACTCTCTCTAAGCCACATTACAGCCCTAAATAACCTTCTTAAGTGATGAGATTGCAGACATGAAAGACAGATAAGTGCTTTCTAGAAATCACAGGCATCAGGGAAGATACATGGGGAGCTGAGATGTGTCTATAATAGCACCACAGGAGGGATCCTTATAGGGATGTAGATCCTTGTAGAAACAGGAAATGTCCTATTTCTTGATTGTGTGACTGTCGATTTCCGTGTAATAGTGACCTTGCATTTGCCAGATGTTATCACAGGCATAAACTGAATAAAAGATGAGGGGATTTCTCTATATTATTTTACACAATTGCATGTATATGATAATAATCTTAAAATAAAAATTTAATTTAAAAAAACAGATGATTAGGGTAGGGATGTGCCTCAGTGAAAACCAATACCAAAAAACAACAACAACAAAAAACAAAACAAAACAAAACCAAAAAAGGTAGAAAAAACATACTGAGAAAAAAAGTTCTGTGTATCATCACTTAGTATTACAAGTGTTTCAGGAACTAACTGTCTCCAGATGTTGATTAAAACAGTACATCCAGAGGCCCATGAAAAGAACAAGACAGTAGAATGGCTTAAAAACTGCTCTGTCGAGGTGAATCTGACAGCTTTTTCTACGGGAGTGTAAGCTCCACAAGGACGAGAAACAGTTCTCTGTTGTTGTGTAACGAACCCCTCCAAAATCTGTGAATTCACGCAATAATGAGCATTTCTTTTGCTCAGAAATCTGGGGTTTGACTGGATTCAGCTGGGCAGTTCCAGATTCTTCATGCAGCCACACTTAGAACATGGCTGGAGCAGGCACTGGTACCACACTGACAGGACTCAAACATCTGGGAGCCAGAGGAGCTGATCTCTGTGGACACCACTCTCTGTGTCTGAATGTTGTCTCTGCACGGCAATTCCAGCATCCCCAGTCCTCTTTCATGACAGCAGGAGGTTCCCAGAAGGAGTTCCCAAGAGCAACAGGGAGAGCTGCAGTTCTCCCTGCACAACTTGTGCAATTGTACTGCACAATTGTTGTCACATAGTATCCTTTAACACTCTTCTTGAGAGTTCTCATGGTGTCATAAAAAAAACCAGGGACTATAGAGACAAACTTGCATACACAGACTGGTTCGTTTTTCCTAGCTCTGAACCCTTGACAAGAGTTTAGCTACCTCTGTGCCCCAAAGTGAAATGTTTATCTTAAAGCTGGCACCAGACCTCCCTGGAAGGCAAGTGTCTTTACAGGAAAAGAATTGACTAGGGCAGGAGGCGAGACCTTATCATCCAGAATATGAGTTAGGAGGCAAAGCATTAGAGACAGAGGCCAAAGTGCTCTGAGAGAAGAGAGAACTTGGCATTTGCCTCTGAGGAAACTGCAAGACAACAGAAGGTAGGAGGCCATGTATATGATGGCCTTTCTGCCCCAAGAAGTTCCCCACAGGGCAGTAAGTAAAGGACAGTTCCCAAATGAAAGTTGCTTGTGGGAGGTGTCCCATCTGCATGTCCCTCTAAACCATTCTCCTTCCCCTAGTCCCTGAAATGCTTTGAATGACGATGATTTTTTTTTTTTTTTTGCGGTACCGGGGATTGAACTCACGACCTTGTGCTTGCCAGGCAGGCGCTTATGCCACTGAATTAAATCCCCAGCCCCAAATGACGATGATTTTAAGTATTTCACAACATAACAGCATACAGTAGATAACAACAAGTATTAAAATTAATTGATCAGAAACCCACATTTATATATCTTAATAAAAATGACCACACATTGCTTGATAAATGAGTTGAGAGTACAATCAGAGTACTCAGCTCAAATAGACTTAACCAACAACAGAGTGTTAGTGGTTCACATAAGTAGCAAAGGTAAGGCAAAGTGAATGATCCAGATACTCAACAGGGTCATGAAGGAGCCATTTCCTGTCCATCCTGTGCTCAGCTACTTATACGGTCGACTGTGTCTTTCATCCTAATACTGATTCACCTGGTAGCTGGGCTGTTTACATCCACAAGGAGAAAAATACATTCCTGGCTCAATATTCTATACAAGAGTCCTGAAATTCATCTTGAATGGACCACCTGACATCAAGCATCTGCTTCTCCACCAATGACAGTTGGCTATGCGTGTGTGTGCGTGTGTGCGTGCACGAGTGCGCATATGTGTGACATGCTGATAGGCCTAAGTTAGTCATGGCCTATTCCTCATGTTAGTGGAGGAGTGGGTTGATTTACCTTGAGATTTTACCAGGATTACTTTGGATTTTACCAGGAAAAGGAAGATTCCTAAAGGAATATTTGATTAGGCAAAAGTAAATCCACAAATATCTATCACAACTAGAAAATATGGATTATAGGCAGAATTTTTTCAAATTATAAAATACTCAGATATGGAGGAAATGAGAATCTTTGGCGATTAAAAAAAAAGCAATTTTTTGGCTGAGTGCAGTGGCATATCCCTGTAATTCCAGCATGTGGGAGGCTGAAGCAGAAGGTTCTTGAGTAAGAGGCTACATAGAGTTTAAGATCAGCATAGACTACAGGGCAAGACTCTTGTCTTGAAAAATCAAACAAACAAAAACAAGTTTTTAAAGCCACAATTAAGCAAAAATGTTAAATGGTTTGGGCATCACTGATACAACATGAAATAAAACAAAGAGAATGGACAATAGATTTAAAACAAAAAGGAGTCAGAAGAAAAAACAGGCAGAAATGCATTAATTATAAAAGTCCTGGCTCAGTAAGTTGTTAATAGATGTTTTTCTTCCCCTCTCCCCATATGAATGGCACAGAGGCCTAATTGTGAGTTTTATTAGAGCCATCAGCAAAAAGGAACAGAACAACTCATAATAAACTGCACTATAAAATGGTGGGAACAAACATGAACTAAGAGATGGTTACAAGTAAAGAAACATCTGAGACTCAACTCTCTAATGGCAGTATTTGTGTGACCATTCCCCTTTTATAAGCACTTTGAATACTACAAGTGGAATAAAGAAAACAGTTCTAACAATGCTGAAATTGTACGTTTGTATCAGTGTTTGTGGCCCACTGCAACAAATTACTGCAAACGGAATAAACAGAAATTTATTTTCTCAAGTCCTAGGAGGCAGAAGTCCAAATTCAAAGAGTAGCTAAGGAAGGGCCCCTTGCTCCCTCTGAAGGTGCTAGAGGAGAATATTCATGGTTCTTTAGTTTCTGATGGGTCCAGGCATTTCTTGGTTTGTGGATACATAGCTCCAGGTTTTGCCTCCATCTTTGCATATTCTTGTCTCCCTATAGTTGTATCTTGTCTGTATCAAATCTCTGTCTCTGTCTCCATCATGCTCTCTCTCTCTCCCCTCTCTCTCCTTGCTTCTTATAAAGACGCTTGTCATTGGATTTGGTACCCCTCCCCAGATGTTTCAGCATGGTCTGATCCCAAAATCTTTAACTTAATTATATCTGCAGAGACCTTTTACCAAATAAGGTAACTTTTACAAATCCCAGACATTTGGACATAGTGAGAGATAATTCTTCAAACACATTGACTGAACAATGCCCTTTTGGAGAATATAATCCTAAGGAATAACCTAAAAAAAAAAAAAAAAGAAAGAAAGAATGTGTGCAACAATGTTGTAAGTGGCATCCACCATAACAGCAAAACCATGAAAACAGTCCATATGTCTAACAACAGGGGGAGATTATGCAAACTACAGCAGATCAGTGTAACAGAATACTCTATCGCTTAAAGAAAACCTGAAAACATGTGTTTCAAATAACTATGAAAATGTCCATATGAAATAAAGCTATGCAAAAAAAGTAGAACTCAGAAATTATATGTCTAGTACAGTAACTATACCTGTGTAAAACATACGCTCGTCTGTGAACAAGGACAGGGGAGTTAGAGTGATGTAACTGGTTTGGAGGATAATGTTACCTAGGCTTCTTTTCTTTGAGAAAGTTACTTCAGTTCTTAATTAAAAGAGGAAAGTAAATGAGTCTTTAATTTTATTTTTAGACTCCAAAATAACTGAAAATTATGTGTTTCATATTAAGCTGTTTGCAGAAAAACCAGCTCACACACACACACACACACACACACACAACCTGGCTAACCATTGCCACATAGCACTTTTTACAGCTCTGGCATTAATGTCTGCCATGGCCTGGGGCCAGTGTCCAATTGGACTTAAGATTTTATTTTACAACCTGAGAACCCTGGCTGGCTCCCAGTGCCTCTGCTCGCCTCCCCCGAGCCAAGCCTTTCTTCTTGTTGCTATACTTCATGTATTCAACTACAGTTCCAGGAGCTGTTCAAGAGAACTGAAACAATGAATAAAGATAACAGAGTAAGTACAAACCCCTTCTATTTTCATGACTATTAAAATTTTTGTGAATAGGCATTACTTCAAAATGATTTGGTTCCTTCCTGGAGCCCAAAGAGTGTTATACCGTGCCTGAAACACCCGCCCCAAGACCAGGGGGCAGAAAGGCGGCACCTCAGCCCACCCTGCCCCCAACCTGAGTCCGTCCACTTCTGGAACCTTTGATGTGCAGGTTTTTTGGACTCATGAACTCAAGCTAATCCAGAGGCATGTCACAGCTGCTTAAGGACTGTCGGAGTGTGAGGTTACAGCAGAGAAGGGATGACAGCATAGCTGCCTTCCATGGGACCTGCTGGCAGACTGCCCAAGAGACTTTGGCTGTGCCCACAGTTAACTCTTTGTGCAGCACATTAACGCACCAGAAGACTCAAAGAAAACCAGTCTCCAGACTTGACCAACTTCCCATCTTTGCCTTTTATGATTACTCACAAACCATTTTCTAAAAGGTCTAACTTCAAATTCCACTTTGGTCACCTATCATCTGTGTGACCCTAAGCAAATTATGTAAGTCTTCTATGCCTCAATTTTCTAAAGTATAAAATGGGAAAATAATAAATATTTCACAATTTTACTGCAAAAAACCCCCCTGAAAATAATGCACTTACATCTTACTACAGGATACCATTACTATCTACCCCTTTTATGAATAGAAATACGGTTTTGTTGGCAGCAGGCAATGTCCCCAGCTTAAATCTTACTCCTTTCTACAGGCTTCCTCACAGCTATGGTAACCCAATGATTACATGGGGAGAGCTTTCAGGCTCTGATGTGTATTTTGCTCTTTGTCTTTCCCTTTTCTATTCTGTTTAAAGCAGGGACACTTGGAAGGAAAGCTGCCGTGCATCTAAGAGGGCAAAAGCTACACACTGAGCTGGGTGTAGCTGTACATACCTGTAATCCCAGGACTCTGCTGGTGAGGGAGGGAGGATCTCTGAGTTTAACACCAGCCTGGGAGGCCACGGATATGTTCAGTGGCATAAGCACCTGCCTGGCAAGCATAAGGCCCTAAGTTTGTTTCCTAGTACAAAACAAACAAACAAGAAGTCCAGCCTGGGCTACATGGCAAGTTCAAGGCCAGCCCAAACTACACAGTAAGATCCTGTCTCAAAAAAAAGACACATGCTAAGAATGGTGGTACAGGAAGCAAGGAAGACCTGTGGCTCAAGCTAACTGCCAGGACCTATCACCACTAGACTTCTTGTTATATGAGAAGAATGAACCACATTAAACTAAACTGCTGGAGTCTTGATTTAGGTAAGCACTTAGCATGCTCCCTATCAATGATACTTAAATAAAGATAAAGATTATCTTTTATTTTTCTAAAAACAAATCTCAAAATTAGAAGTCATTTTTTTTTAGACAGGATCTCACTCTGGAGCCCAGACTGATCCTCTGCTTCAGCCTCCCAAGTGCTAGGAGTCATCTGTGATTACATGGAGCACAACAGAGATTTGCAGTTACTGTTTTGAAATTTTAGTTATGCTAAATAGTGCATACAATTATCAATTATGGATGAGGGCTTTTGTTAAGAGTTTAAATCTAAAATGTCTCCTCAAAGTTTCATGTATTCAGAGGGGCCTTTTGGAAGTTGATTGGATCATAAGGGCACTGTACACTTATCAGTGGATTGATTCATTGCTGAATTCATATCTAAATGTGTTGTTAGGAGACAGGGTTTGACTGAAAGAGGTCTGTCACTGGGGGAGTGCCTTTAGAAGGTACTGTTCCTTCTTGGTTCCTCCCTTCACTCTCTGTTTCTTGGCTAAATTGAGATGAGCAGTTTCCCTCCTCCACACTCTCCCACCATGTTGCTTCTGCCTCAGAGTCGGCCAACCATGGACTGAATCTTTCAAATTGTGAACCAAGCTAAGCCTCTCTTTTAAATAATGGGTATTGGGTTTGCATCCCAATAATGGAAAAAGCAACTATATCATTCAGTATTATATGTTTGAGATACTGGCTGTAATAGCGCTTATGAAATGGACATTGACATTCTCAAGTAGTATTCTACTGCTGCTAGGCTGTATTCAATTAGTCCTCTAAGAAGATGATTTGTTAATAAATCTAGTAAACTCAAGAGGAAAAGAGGCATAGGGAATGCAAACATTTTAATTAACATCTCTTTTTTCTCAGTTAAATTTTATTTGGGGGAAAGAATGTTTATTTCCAAGATGCTTTATTTTCATATACGGTTATAATGGTTTAGTTTTTTGGTACTCAGAAACAATCTTCTAAATAAGACTGACTACAGCATAGAGAGAATGGAATGCTGTTGATTAACCCAAGAGTAAATTTGAAATATATAAGAACTCTGGGAGGTTTCTTAAGATTTAATGGTTAGTAAGACACTGTAAATAGTTGCCCTTCATAGATCTGCTTCCTAGAGTTCCTTTGATTGGAGGGAAGCATGCATCTATCTCCAACACTACAGAAGCTTTGGTTTAGAAATGTGACTTCATCTTATAACTAAGGTGAAATCTGAGAACTTATCAGACATCGCCTCAAACTTTTTAAAAAAAATTTTTTATGGTAGTGGGGATCAAACCCAGGGCCTTCACACAAAGCTACATTTCCAGCACACATACACATCTGCTTGTAAATTTTGAGACAGGGTCTCACTAAGTCACTAAGTTGTCCAGGCTTGACTTGACCACATAATCCTTTGCCTCAGCCTTCCCGAGTGCTGGGATTACAGGTGTGTACCACCATGCACGCCTGGCTGTCTCACAACAAATTCTGAATTTCACTTTTCAAATGAGAAGTCTGAAGGGGGTGGGGATTTAGCTCAGCAGGCATAAGCACCTACCTTGCAAGCACATGGTTGTGAGTTCGATGCCCGGTACCGATAATGATAGAAGAAGAAGAAGAAGAAGAAGAAGAAGAAGAAGAAGAAGAAGAAGAAGAAGAAGAAGAAGAAGTCTGAGACTTGAGTAGGTCAAATAATTCAAATGAGTCCCATCCAATATGCAGATTTGATTTTAGTTTTCACTAGATTCCAAAATTATGCTTTTTCATTATTCCCCTTACTAACCAGTATAACGTGCAGCTGATCATAACCTCTTACCTGGAAGAGTAAGCTGCATGCAGAGATAAAGAATGGAGGAAAGAGTTTATTGTAAGAAATCCTTCCTTGGCCTCACAGTGTAATGAGGTAGCCAGCTGAACTAACTTAGCCAAGGACACAAAACTGATCACTACAAGACCAGAAACAAAATGACTAAAATGATATTGTGGAGAAAGGACTCTCGGGATGCCAAGGGTGTCAGGCAGGATGTACTATAAACTCGAGAGGTAGCATCATACTGTTTCGGTTCCTCGTCACCCTTTAAGTGATCACTGCCAAATGTCTCCTAGTACCCAGGATGATACCCAAATGCTTTATTTTGCAATATGACTTCACTGTTACATAATTCTTATCTTAAATCCCCAAAAAAGTATATAATTTGTGAGAGGCTTATTAAAAGCATTGTGTATGTTTATTTTTGTGGGGGTTTTTTTGTTTTGTGTGTGTGTGTGTGCCGGGATTGAACTCACAACCTCGAATTTGCCAAGCAGGCATTTACGCCACTGAGCTAAACTCCCAGCCCGTGTATGTGTTTTTTATTATTGGTGTGAGTATACTAATCCTGACAGGAATTCACATTTTTGGAATGAAGTGTGTACTTGAGCACACAAGAGACTGATTCTATTTAGAAGTCTCAAGCAGAGCATGATTTCATATCACTGACCTGCTTCCAGGAGGAATGTAAGTTTTGGTAAGGAAAGGACGGTTGTTAAAGTATGTTTTAGAAGCAGGGTGTCTCTGTAGTCCAGGTTGGTCTAGAACGTATTATGTAGCCCAGGCTGGCCTTGAACTCATGATCCTCTGCCTTAGCCACCAGAGTATTGCAATTATAGGTACAGGGCCAGGGATTTAGCTCAGTGGCATAGGCACCTGCCTGGCAAGCATGAGGTTGTGAGTTCAATCCCCAGTACCAAAAAAAAAAAAAAAAAAAAGAAATTTTAGGTACATGCCATAGCACCTAGCTTTTAAAAAACTTTAAAAATAGTTTTTGTTTTGTGACTTTATTATATAGCTAATGGCAAGACCTTAAGTATTCAATTAAGATTGAAGATGTTGATACAATATAAATAGACTTTTATTTCTGTAAGTATATTCTAAAATAAATCGTGAACACTATTCTATGTTTAATAAAATCTGAAACTAAAAATGCTTGTGATATAATGTTGTATGTAAAGGCCAGTCTGTAAATGTTTATACCACTCCTGGTTCTAGTACACATGTCCTTCAACATACCAACATGAGTATCCTTGGCTGGATCAATGCCCCATCTGTCCTCTGATTAGTTCTACTTTTGCAGTGTTTGTGAATGAGTTACAGATATGGATAACATCTTCCCTCTGCTTCTCAACTTTTCTTTTATCATACTCTTATGATTACATACACATTTGCTGGGAATTCAGTCAGTGTCTTCAGGCATACCAAGTACACATTCTATACTGAGCTATATTCTTGAACTCTATAAAAAAAAATTTATTAGGCCTAGACTGATCTTGAGCTCCTGTGCTCAAGGGATATTTTTGTCTTAACATCCCAAGTATCTAGGGCTACAGGCACATGCCACTTAGCCTGGCTTATTTTTCAAACCTGAGGAAAGCATTTGCAATATGAGTTCAAGTATTTCAGATTACACATTTCTATATTCCCATACTTTTTTTTTTTAGTGAAAATCATTGTAAAGAGAGTGTCAAAGACGCAAACAACACTCTTAAAATAATCATTTGGGCATGGAAGTCAAAATTCAATTTTGAGAGGAATGTCCTAGAATTGAGGGTCAACCCCTCTTTTTCATAGCCAAAATTTAAGTCACCTGAATAAATAAAGACAAGAGAAGGAAGGGGCAATATGAACTCTGCAACCTCTCATATTTAAAAGAAGAAACAGAAGAGGTAATTCCCGTTGACTCTTTGTGCTTTTATGGTTTTGCATCTCTGGGAAGGTTAAGATGACAGCCCATTCCAAACACACATCCATTTACATTAGCAGTCTTTTCTATGGGTGACTTAAGTGCATATTTGAAACATTCCAACAGAGAAACAAAACGACATCAAAGGGCCACATAAATCCACACAAGCATGGGAATTTCAGGGCTAGTTTATTTGGACTTTATCTCACCCAATTTGCCCACAACAATCCAAATGAGACCATAAAACAGTCTGTACCCAAAAGCCCTGCTTTCCATAGTCAAAACAGGATAGATCTCCACTCTCTTCTGGGAAAGTTAAGTGGATATTTTGTGTTAGCCAAGGGGACTGGGGGAGGATGCTGGAGGAATTGTTTTACTAACACATTTTAAGTGTGTCAAATAGGTGTTAGGTTCCTGTCTGAACGCCAATTAAAGCTCAGTGCTTAAACATGAACAGGAGCAGGCTGTGAACAGTTTTTGTACCACTTGGGTGGTTAACTGGAATGACCATGGCTGGAATGGCTGTTACCACTCCAGCTTGAGCTGATGACGAAATTCAAGAACAATAACTTTTCAGACAGTTGGTCTCAGTCTAGATTCCTTTGTCATAGACTAACATTTTCTTTTAATGATTTTTCCCCTTCTTCTCTTACACTCCTCCCTTCCTCAATGGTATCATTGCATAAGGAAATCTGCAGATGTTTAGTTTATATAACAGGCAAGATTAATATTCACTTTAAACAAAAACTGGTCCATGGATAAAATCCCCATAACAGCACACACAATACTCAAAGAACTCCAGGGCTTTTAGCTTTAGTAAGAGCTAAAGAATGTTTTTAAGTGAGGAGGAAGAAATGATGGGAATATTTGCTACAGGATGCAGACACCCATCCCTTGATACCATTAGCTCAACAGGAATTAAATGTGACTATGAAAAGGGGAAGTCATTAAGCCAATGGTATTTTTCTAGTAAGTCCTTACTCTGCAACCTGGCTAGATTGATTTGCTGGGTTTACTCAAGTATAGAGATACAATACTTGGGTAAAAGAGAAGAAAGGTGTGAACAAATGACATACTGAAGTTAATATGTGAGTGTAACCCAGAGGAAGGCTGTGGAGGTGATGAGAAAAATCAGAAGTTAAATACTTAACTTTTAAATTGGCATCTTAACTAGTGGCATTACTATTCATCAATACCTCAAGCTGAAGTACTAGTTTTCTAAGGGTAAAAAAAAAAAAAACAGAAAGGGGTTCTTTGTCCTTTGTTAATACAAGTGTAAACATCTGTGCAACAGAGAGAGATGCCTTTCTGTGGTTTCGTCCTCTGTAAGTCAGGGATGACTGAGTAATTTTCAGTCAGAAAAACATAATAATGATCAATGACTGGCAATATCTTATGTTTTATAGCATGAGGAACAGATACGTATTTTTGGCCTGTTTCTCTATGTATGTGGTCACCACTACTAGTGAAAGAATATTTTCTGAAATATATATTATTTTTTTTCTATGCCCAGCAATGACATAGAGCTAGTACTTCTTAGAGATTGTTCCTTCTTTTAACTTTCATGTTTTAATTTTTAAAATTACAAATGCTGGCTGGGGTAAAGCTCAGTGGTACAGCGTTGACCTAGCAAGTATGAGGTCATGCATTTGGTCTTACTGGAAAAAGAATTTACAAATGCAAGTTTTAAAAACATAAACAACAAAGAGGAATATACAAATTAAAAGCATAAAATGTTTTTCCTACCTTTTCTAGTTGCTTCTCATTGGAGTTATCTTTTGCTGCATTAACAAATTACACTCAAAACTTGGAGGCTTAAAACAACAATAAACATTTATTATCTCACGTAGTTGTCATGGGACAGGAATCCAGAGTGGCTTAGTAGGGTGGTTCTTGGCTCAGTGTCTCTCCCCAGAGGCAGTCAGGATGTCAGCAGGGGCTATAGTCATGTGAAGGCTTGAGGAGGAGGCCCTCAGCCAAGGACACACTCTCATGCTGGGCAGTGAATGCTGCTGTGGGCAGGATGCCCAGCGTCCTCCCCACTGGGTCTCCCCATGGCACTGCTTGGGCATCCTCATGACATGGAAGCTGGCTGTCTCCAGAGGAGGTGATTCTAAAGACCTGGCTTGTAGCTCAGGGGCAGAATGAGTGCTTAGCATTCTTGAGGCCCTGGGTGCCATGCCCAGCACCAAAAACACCCAGAAGCTGAAGAATTGCTCAGTGGCAGGGCACTTGTCACTTTTGTGCAAGGCCCAAGTAAAACAAAACAGAACGTCACAGTGCTCCTGTTCTCTAAGGGTAAACACAATCAGTGTGCTGACATTAACTTTCTGTATGTGTGTGTATACCTGTATAGTACATATATGTAATACTAGTTTGTTTTACATGCTCTTAGAGAATTAGAGCAGTGGGCATGGTGGCACAAACCTGCAATCCCAGCATTCTAGGCTTCTAAGGTAAGCCTAGCCAAGTTCAAGTCTAGCCATGACAATTTAGCAATTTGGCAATTTAGTAAGACCCTGTGCCAAAAATAACAAAATAAAAAGAGTTTTGGAATGTAGCTTCATGCAAAGGCCTTGGGTTCAATTCACGTACCTCAAAAAGAAAGAAAGGCACCTGGCATGGTGGTTGGTATAGGTCTGTAATCCCAGCACTCAGGAAGCTGAAGCAGGAAAATCATTATGAGTTTGAGACTAGCCTGGGTTACACAGTGAGTGTAACACCAGCCTGAACTACTAAGTGAGACCTTGTCTCGAAAAAAAACAAAAAACAAACCTGAAACCAAAAAACAAACAAAAACACCCAAAAACCAAGAGAGTTAAAAAAGACTAATGTTATTCTCCTGTCTATTCCTTTGTGTGTCCTTCTTCTTCTTCTTCTTTTTTTTTCTCTTCAGGCACTTTCCCCTTAGTGTTCTTGGATTAATTATATGAAGATATACCATGACATTTTGTTTTATTTGTTGTCTAGAGCATTTAGAGATCCTTACACTCTGAAGATATATATACATAGTTGTGAAATTTTTTCTTCTTTCTTTTTCTTTTTGTGGTACTGGGTTTTGAATTAGGCTCTCACACATGCCAAGCAAGTAGTCCACCACCGGACTATATTCCCAGCCATTTTTATTTAATTTTCAGACAGAGTTTTAATAAGTTGCCCAGGTTGGCCTCAATCATATGACCCTTCTGCCTCAGCTTCCAAAGTAGTTAAGTTTATAGGTATGTGCCCCCACCATACCTAGCCTTTCTGTGATTTCTGTGATAATTTTCTCCACTTTGTTTTTTACTTTTTAAAAAAAGTATCTATCTTGCTCATCATAATAGCCTTTTTTTATTTTGTCTGGACTATTTTTCTGTCAGTACAATGAGGGAAAAAGACTTTCTTTTTATAGTCAGTTAAAATCTGACATTCATTGCCAGTAGGCTGTTTTTCCTGAGCATTGTCCTTGTAGTCTAGTTATCTGCTCAAACTTCAACAAAAGAGAGAGGAGACCAAATTGCCAGGGCTGGACTAAGCATACTCAGAAGCCAGGTTACTGTGCCCTTGTTGTTTGGGAAATTGTCCCCTGAAATCTCTGCCTCCAGTGCTTTTGCCAATGCCATTTAAACACCTTGCCTTCTATTTGCATGTCATGGGTACATGTGTCCTATACACAGTTACCTTACTCTTACTAATAATGTCTTTTCACTGATGAATCTTACTGCCTTATCACATCTTATGCATGATCTTTTCATCTCAGTATCTCTTAGCCTTTCCCATTATAAAAGCGTCCTCCCTGTATTACTCACAAAACGTTTCAAGATAATCTAATTGTGTATAAAGTCACTATCTTTCCTGTTTGGTCAGAGCTCCTACTCTAGTCTTGCCCATGTGTCTCCCTTTCAGCTTAGCGGTCTTGAATCAAGTTAGCAGCCTGGGCAAAATCAGTTTATGTCGTGGGTGGAGGTGATCCAGGAGGCGCCATCAAGGAAGACCCCAGCTGAGGAGCCATTCAGGGGCTCTTCCTGCCAAGGGTCTGTGGGGCCAGTCCTCTACTTTAGACCGATTTTCAGCCTTAGGAGCCTCTTTGAAAACTGGAGATAAGTAGTCTTTTCCATTCATTTGGTAGCATTGTTATGATAATGAATGTAAATTAGAAAACATTGTACAAGCATGTGACGCAACTAGCAACGTTCCTGGCATACGATAGATGCTCCATTTGCATGGTGCTGCTAAGTGCCCTATACCAAAATGGGCTGTTCAGGACCCTGCTGAGAATAGACACACCAAGCCTCCCACATTCTTGTCCCAGGATACTACCTACCTGTCAGAAAGGCCAGCAACTAACCAGAAATGTGCCCTGAAGGCCTGCGAGGGAGAAGTGGAGGGTCTTTGGGGGGCTTGCGGCACAGACCTTGAGGAGAGGCTGCTTATCCTCTCTTCTCACCACCCTTGAGAGAGGAGTGAAGCTGGTTCTGCTCCTGAGGCTTTGGGAGGGAAGCTCCAAGAACGTGCGTGCCTATGTATAACCTGTATCACTACTGCTGCACTGAGTCAGGGGCATTTGACAGGCTCTGGTGTGAAGGCTGGGAATGATGGAACTGACAGAGATCCCACTGATACCCTGAAACCCTGACTGGAGAAAGAGGTGGGAGAGAGAGGATGAAGCTGAGAAAGAACAGATAATCTTTTTTTTTCTTTTAGAAAGTGTCCCTTAAAGATAATATTTTTCATTTAAAATTTAGAATTTTTAAAAATCTCATTTTAGGTGAAATATACCAGACAACCCCCCCCCAAAAAACCCCCACAAAATGTGCAGCTCAATGGAGTATAAAGTGACTATCTATATAGCTATCACTCAGATCAATAAAGACAACACTGCCTGTATTCCAGCAAGCTCCACTGTGGTCCTTCAAAATCAGAAAAACCGGGCTGGGGATTTAGCTCAGTGGCTTAAGTGCCCTCCTGGCAAGTGTGAGATCATGAGTTCAATCCCTGGTACCCAAAAAAAAAAAAAAAAAAAAATCAAAAAAACCTCTCAACCCCAAAGGTAGCCACAGTTTGACCTTTCTAATGATTACTTTCTTCTTTGTTTAAACTTTTCATCTAAAAATATATCCTAAAATGCTATTGATTGTTTAGGGACTTTATACAAAGGGAATCATACACTATGAATATATGTCAACTTATATATCTGGCTACTAATGGACATTTTATTTATTTCCAGTTAAAGGTTATTATTAACGTGCTTCTGTGAACATTCTTACACATAACTCTGTGTGCATGCATGCGTTTGCACCGTGCACATATGTGCATGTGTGTGAGTACACATTTCTTTCTTTTTTTTTTTTTTTTTTTTTTGGTACCGGGGATCGAACTCACGACCTCACGCTTGCCAGGCAGGCGCTTAAGCCACTGAGCTAAATCCCCGGCCCAAGTACACATTTCTTTAGGGTATAAAACTAGTGTTGCAGGCAGCTGAGTTAGAAATATTATAGGCAGAGACAGGGCTAGGTCCTCAAAGGATCCAGTGCAAAAGCCGAGATACCTTGCAACTCTGGGAGAGACAGACACCTCCTGCTGTGGGCCAGGCTTCAAGACAAAGGATCAAACAAATGCATCCACATCCTAAAGGCTGATATTCTAAATAGTTCCCTATCACCCTGAGAAAGCCTGGAGTTACCATTCCAACCCCCTAAGGAAGAGTCACAGCTCTCTAAGAATGCGCGCTTTCTATGTCACTTGCTTCCTCATTTGTCCCCAATTTAATCAATTTTACCTGAACTACTAATCTTATTGGCTAACTATAGTTATGTCCCACCTTATGCCCATCTGCCTTGTGAGTTCACCCCCATGATTTTGCTCTATAAAAGTCCCTGGAAAAGACAGGGTCCTTGGCAACCTGCTGGGGACCCTTTCTGTCTCTCTTCCGACAGAAGCTTTCTTTCTCTCAATAAATATATTCTACTCTTAACCCCCATTGTTCCTAAAATTCATTCTTCGATTTTAGAGAACGCGAACTCTTACTGGACATAGTAGGTCGGGAGTTTTATTCCCCTATATCATTAGGACTGGAATGTTGAGTGATAGAATATATGAATCTTCAACTTGACTATAGAATGTTTTCCAGGTGGATCCTCCATATATATTCCATCAGCAGTTTAGAAGAGTTCTCTTTGCTTCTCACTTAAAATAAGAATTCTTGGTGGGATATGGTGGTATACACCTATAATCCCAACTAGATGGGAGGCTGAAGCAGAAGTATTACTTGAGCCTAGGAGTTTGGGACAAGCCTGGGCAACACAGTGAGACTCCTCTCTTAAAAAAGCAAATAAAATGAGGATTTTCCATTCTGAAACAGTGTGCTTCTGTATGAAAATTGCTTTTTTAAAAAATGAGGGATAGAGTGGTGCATGCCTGTAATCCCAGCACTTGCTAGAAGAATTGCTGCAAGTTTGAGGCCAGCCTGAACTACATAGTGAAACCCTGTTTCAAATAAAACAAAACAAAAGCAAAAACAACAACAACAAAAATGAAAGTGGGATTAATAAATTGCACTTTCTATATGACTTTACACGGTAAAATGAAAATTTAGTAGTTCCATTTAGGGGCTTCTAACCTTGCTTTGAAATTCTGTGAGAGTATGACGTCTCAAATTCTGTAAATAACTGTCACATAGAACATGATACAAATTGTCCCTTCTTTTCTTTTGTAACATTAAAAACCACTCCAAGATGGTTGACAATGAACCTCCTCTCCTGGTATTCATGCCCTGTGTGGACTTTTATCATACTGTTTAAGAACTAATTTTATGACCAATAGAAGTGGCAAGGTATGGATTCCAAAACTAGGTCAGAAAAGACATTGCTGCTGCTTCAACCTTGGTCTTTGGATTAATCATTCCAAGAAAGTCAGTTACCATGTGGTGAGAATATTCAAACAGGGAGCAAATGGGCAGATGTGGAAAAGAACTGCATACACCAGCTTGCTCACCTGAGAGGATTACACAGATCCTTCAGTTTCAATCAAACATTCAGAAGATTTCAGTTTCCCAGTCTTTGAGTTCTCCAAAAATTATGAATTGGGACAAACTTTTCCTCTCTGCTGTGTATAAATTCCTGACTCATAGAAAGCATGTGACAATACATGAGTTTTGTTGTCAGCTACCAAATACGGGGATGACTTGTTACACAGTGAGAGAAACTGATACAAAACATGACCACCTAGACACTATTGTCATCAAAAAAGTAAAATTTTTAATGATATCCAATGGCAAAACAAAGATCTAAAAGTTTCATTTAGGCCATAATATTTTCCTCAATCTGATTATGCCTATATATTTTATTACAAGTTTAGAAGAAGGAGAAGTAGAGGAACATGTCAAATAAACATACCACAGGAATTCAATCAGTAAAATCCAGAATACAGGATATTCTGTAGCACGAATGTTCCAGTTTCTTCAACAAATCAATGGTGTGAAAAAATGGGGCCAGGGATTTAGCTCAGTGGCTTAAGCGCCTGCCTGGCAAGCGCGAGGTCATGAGTTCGATCCCCAGTACCAAAAAAAAAAAAAAGAAAAAAAAAGAAAAAATGATGAGAAGAGGAATCTACGAGTTATAAGAGATTTACAAGGTAGGACAGGTTGTATTATTTCCACTATTGGCTGCCCACTCTTGTGGGACAATTATACTGCCCTTCTCTCCACTGACCTCAGCTTTGGCCACGTGACTTGCTTTCACCAGTGAAATTGTGAACAGATGTGACAGTTGCTGCTCCTGAGTAGAAGCTTTAAAAGTCATTTCATGTACTCCTCATTTTCATCAGCCAGGAAGTGGACATTTCCCAAACAGAGACTATTTCTTTTGCCTGTGGCTAGAAGTGAAGAAGGCCAGGGGGTGACTCACAATGGAAGTTCACGTGAGCAGGAACCAAACCCTGACTGTTGTACGCCACTGTGATTTTGGAGTTGTCCGCTACCACAGCATAACATATAATGTACTCTGAGTCATACAAATGATGTTTCAAATACAACCTATGAACCTTTTTAGGGTTCTTATTTATGAGACAATTGGAGAAATGTGAATTTATACTGAATATTTTATAGTAACTAAGAAATTGCCATTTATTTTTTAGATGTGTTAATATTATTGCAACTATGGTTTGTGGGGTGTTTGTTTGTTTGTTTTTTCTCTTATTTTCTTTTTGAGACAGGGTTTCACTATGCGGTTCAGGCTGTCCTTGAACTCACTTTGTAGCCTCGTATGGCTTTAAACTCACAGTAATCCCCCTGCCTCAACCTCCCAAGTGCTGGGATTACAGGCATGTGCCACCACATCTTGACTGCAGCTATGTTTAAAACAACAAAACTAGAGCTTATACTTTGGATTCATGGTCCAGAGGGAAAAAGAGTACATGGGGACATAGGCGAAAGAACACCAGCTCTGAGTGGATTAATTGTTGAACTGGAAAGTTGGTATGTATCAGCTTATCATTTGCTTCTCTTTACTTTTGACAATGTTTGGAAATTTTCATAATAAAAATTAAAAACAAATAGTTTGTTGACTTGAGTTCCAGAGTTGCTCCTTGACTTCCAAAGAAGTACAGAAAATACAGGGTTTGGGGATAGGAAGAAGCTGACTAATTTAGCGAGTGTAAGCAGAGGAGTGTCTAGATCAGGCCTCAGGAAGAACACTTGGAAACTGACGTCTGTCAGTGAGAAATCTGTGTCCTTGGAGCATTACAGCAGGTTGACGCATCATCAGGGAAATTCTCAGAGCATTAGAGCTATGGGAGATGCCAGCTCCACCAAGTAGAAACTGGGGGCGGTGTGGCTGATGTAGAATACTGCTCTGTTTATGGGCTAAAAACAGATGTCATATCTGTTCTCATCAGCTGAAGCATCTACATCCACTCTGGGCTTCAGTGTGGAATTACAGTGCTTCCCAGAATGTGCATTCCTTTTGCCATGACAATAGATTGTTTTCTGCTGTCCCTCATCTCCTACAAAGTGCTCTAATTCACCCCTAATGAGGCTGCACTCTGCATTTCCACCATTTGTAGGCAAAGATAGAGTTTCCTCTAAGTAAAGTAGCTGGGCCTGGGCCATTTTGCCAGGACTGTATCCAGGACAGTGATAGACAGGAGGACCATGTGGGGGCAGGCATGGGGTGGGAGAAGAGGATCAGAAGTGATCAAGATATGATGATATATAAATTCCCCCCAACAAATGTAATTATTGTGTACCACAAACATATCCAAAGAAAAGGACACTTTGTGGGGGGGTGTGGAGAGCTGAGGGGGAGGAGAAGCTGTGCCTGGGCCAGAAATCCCCCATGGAGGCACTGTGTGCTAGGTTATGTGACCCCAAGGAAGGAAACATGGGCAGCCCTGGAAGGGGAGGAAGGCCTGCTGGAATTATAGGAGAAGCAGCATCGTTAGGGAGAGCCCCCACTGCCCGCTTTGTCTAGAGGAGTCAAATAGATGGATCCTGCCACCGAGGGCAGGTCCCAGGGGAGAGGGGAAAGGTGGGCTTGTGAGGCAGGTGTGGTTCCATTCCCACTCCCACTCCTACCTTCACCAGATGGCCTTAGACTGGGTAGGTGAGGGGAAGGGAGCGCTCTGAGTCTTCTGATATTGATGTTATATTATTGTGATTCAAAATTAAAAATGACTCAAAAACATGAGTAGAACTTAGCATCAGAAATAGGAATAGGAAGTTATGGAATTTGGTTGGACATATTATTAAAGTACCAGGGAAGTCCACTGCCCAGAGCAAAGCAGAATCCCACAAGACGAAGTTGGTATTATGAATTGCTGCTCCTTATAATAATAAATAATAATAATAATAATAACAAAAAATAATAACAACAACAACAACAATAGGATTTCTTCATTTCCTCTGACAGCACAGCAATAACAAGCAAAATCAAAATACTTTGGCTCATATTTTCAGTGATGTACTATCCACTTTGAACTACATACAGGCAGGCTATCTTCCGCAACTGCCCTTCTTACTTTTTCCTCTTCTGCCTTCCCTCCCTTACCATGTAAAATATCTGTGCTGTCCTGCTACCCTCCTTGCAATTAACTAGAGCCAAACTTATGTACCATCGAGGACACTAAAAATAAATATCTATATTTTCTTCTAATATTTTTCCTGCTGTGACCTACTTTTAGTTCAATTTCAAAAGCAAAGGGGTGAGGTGTGGCCTAAATAAACAGGCCTAGGAACTCTGTTATCATCATCTTGGCTGTGCAGATTTTTGTACCAGAAACCAAAGATTTGTTTTCTATGGACAGCAAAAATTGTAAAAGATTTCCTGTCGTTATACACCGATATTTAAATTCTGAAATTCCACTTATTTCATCAAAAACCCATTCTGTGAGGAGCATTTCCCACTGATAAGCCTGGTATTAAAGGGCTCTAATTAGTGACACCTCTGATGTCTTAGTCACACATAGAACTATTTCCAACCCACTCACGCATTTGAAAACACATTTTTCAGTGATTATAAAATGAAGAACAGTGAGGATTCCTTGCAAACAGTATTTTATCAGTTGATGCTATTTTAATAATTCATTTTTAATGAGGAATCTCTGAATCTCTTTAAAACTCAAAGTCAGTAGGTATGCTGCCACCTAAAAAAAAAAAATTAAGTTGTGGTTAAAGGGTTTCACCAACATTAGGCAATTATTTTCATAATTTATATACTTCAGCTTAGACAGCAAGATATATATGTGTGCTTTAAAAGTTAGCTTTACTAGTCACTCTAAGAGTTGTTAATTAACATCTGGAGTCTCCTAATGAGGGAATACACACTCCAGGGGTGCTTTGTTAGTATTTAAAGGCTCTAATCAGGGCCTTGCACTTGGAATCTGTGGTTACCAAAGTTCCTTCAACTATTCCTGTCTGAATCTACACTGGAGAATTATTATTTAGCAAAAGAGATGGCAGATGTGATGTTTTATTGGTGAAATGCAGGTTCTTGAGGTATGTGTTGCACATAGGTACCTCACTCTTACATGCACAGCTGTGAGCTTTGGGTGAGGCCAGAATGGTGTTCTAGGCCTGGGTGTTGGTTGAGTCCAGTGCTTTCCCTGTTAGAGCAAGGTCACCACCTGATCCACCAGATCCCTCTTTGGACACAGTGGCATCTGTTTCAAGTGAATATTTCATGCAAGGTTCTGGCCAGAGAGCCTGGAGCTTGTGGAGCTTACAAGGATGATTTACCTGACCTGGGCTTGTTTGTTAAACAATGCTGGAATGTGGAATTCAGTGCAAGATTAACTTTCATGGCCTCTTCACCCAGTGGCCTTGTAGTGGCTGAGAAGGCCCAGGCTTGAACAACTCAAGCTGTCAGAGGCGCCACTAAGAGGCTGACAACCATGCACCACCAAACTGGCTACAGCCAGTTAGCCTTTGGTCTACAGATAGTTACTATGAGATGTATTTAATGAGTAAAAAAGAAGAAAAGAAAAAAGGAAAGAATGAAGAAAGGGAGAAGGCCAAATAGGAAAAAAAATTCTGTATTTTTGATGGTAGTGAGCAATGTGGTTTGTCTCTATAAAACAATAGTAATACAAAAATTATATAAATTGATTGTGTACTAGGTACTTTTCTAAACCACAATTCTATAGTTATTTAGGACCATAATTCTAAATATTATGTCATTTATATTAAGAGATACTATATTTTCACCTTAACGAGGTAGAAATTGAGGCATAAAAGTGTGACCTTTCCTAGACATACAGATCAAATAACTGGGGAAATAATAATTTGAATGCAGGCTGAAAAACTATGAAATCCAGGCTTGCACTTGTCTCCGACACCAGGGTTTCCTTTCTGAAGCACAGCGGTGAGTATGTGACTAGCAGCCACTGCAGGAGCACATAGGGTTAAAGAAAACTGAACTTGCTGTAAGAGCCCAGGGGAAAAAGAAGGAATTCTGAGGTTTCCCTTGCCCTCTGAAAAGGCCCTTACCAATAAGAAATTTTTCTGTCAAGCATCATTTGGGCAGCAGGACTTCTGTGATGAATTAAAAATAAAGACCTGTCACTTGGTTGATGATGTGTATAATAGTTTTCCTAGACACAACAAAGCTGCTGAGTTTCAGGAGGCTTTATAGAAAAAAAGGCAGGCAGCTTGCCTTTCTATTTTCCATATTTGATTTTCTTAATTTCCTTCTATACTGCCCTAAAACTAAATAATGATTTACATGAAATTACTGATCTAAACCATAGTGAAACATTTGCTTTTCTCTGTTCCTCTTAAGGCCCTCTGTCAGGGCATGAGTAGAATAATCTGAATACTATCTCAGGTATTTGATAAATTCTTCTTTTGTATATGGAAATAGGCTTTTTTTTCCAAGTTCCACTCTAGGATGTGTGTGTGTATGTGTGTGTGTGTGTGTGTGTGTGTGTGTGTTGCTGGGGATTAAACCCAAGGTCACTTTACTGCTGAGTTAACACTCAGCACTTTTGTTTGGAGACAGGGTCCCACTAAATTGTCTAGGCTAGCTCAAACTTGCAGTTTCTGCCTTTGCCTCCCAAGTAGCTGGGATTAAAGTGTGGGCTATTGTGTGTGGTTCTTAGAGGGGAGAGAAACCAGCCTGCACCCATCATTCCATCATTTTGTCACACTATGGATGTCCTTCATTGATTTGCTCAATTCCTGCAACAGAACTTTACCCACATACTGTATAGCAAGTATTTCAAGGTCTGCTCCTTGGTCTCTTCTCATTTTCCTGTCAGTGAGGCAACGTGGTGCCCACCAGTAGCAGTCCTCTTTTGCCAATCTACCTCTGTATATACTCATTCTACCATATCACACAGAACTCCAGGAAGATGACCTTTTGTACGTAAAATTAACATAATGGTTTTGAAGGCTGCCAGATCCAAAATGTTTTGGAAATTCTAAGATTTTGGGACTCTTCTACTAGTTACTTAGCATGTTGCCAATTGTTTTTAAAAAAATCCAGTATTTGCATCTATCAGATAGCTTTTAGATAAAAATATAATATTGTCATCAAATTTGAATTGAGTAGTCATATATCGCTTAATAACAGGGTCACATTCTGCAAAATGTACTATTAGACAATTTTGTCAATATGTAAACATCACAAAGTGTACTTACATGAACTCAGATGGCTGTCTCTCTAGGTCACATTGTCATATGGGACCATAGTCATACATGTGGTCATAGTTGACCAAAACACTGTTATGTAATACAGTATTGTGCTAGAACTTGACCCCCAAATTGGAAATTTAAGAGGAATAAGGCATGGATGTTGGAACTGATTTGGTTGCAGTTAACAGTAACCCAATTTAAAATAGCTTATATACAGAAGACTCATGTAATTGAAAAGTCTTAGTATAAATTTCAGGCATGACAGCACAAGAAGTTTCAAATTACTTTGTTAGAACTCCCTTTTCTCATCTCTGCTGCTCTGTATCTTTTATTTGTGTACTGGCCTCATTCTCTTAAAAAGGTTTTATATATATATATATACGTATATTTATATTTATATGTATATATTTTTTTTCTAAGAAAAAAATACATCCCTTTGGTATTAAGTAGGGATTGAACTCAGGGCCTTCGTACTGAGCTCCATCCCTAGCCCTTTTTTAAATTTTTAAATTTTGAGACAAGGTCTTGTTAAGTCATTAAATTGCTCAGATTGGGCTTGAATTTTCAACCCTCCTGCCTCAAGCTCCCAGAGTTCTGGGATTATAAGTGTGTACTATCCATGCCTGGCTCTTGCAATATATTTTGAACAAATTGTTTTAAGAAGCATCATTCTTACTTTGTTTTTTTTTATTTTATTTTATTTTTATTTGTGTGTGTGTATGTATGCTAGAGATTGAACTCAGACCATTGTGTATACCAAGCACATATTTTTATCACTGAGCTGCAATGCTCAGCCATTTCCTTTTTTTTTAAAGAGGGTTTTGCTACATAGTTCAGGCTACATTTGAACTCACTATGTAGCCCAAACTAGCATTGAACTTGCAGAGATCTGTCTACCTCAGCCTCCCGAATGCTGGGATTACAGGTGTGTGCCACCACGCCTGGCTCCATTAGTTCTTTGTTAGAGCTCAATAATAGTATAGGAACAGAGACTATCCATCCCCAAACAACCTAGTTACCAAAAATTAAGATACATTTTGATTGGCTCCACTTGATCACAGATCTATTTGAATGATGACAACTTGGCTAGGTGAATGGAATATTCAGATTGGTTACTTAGATTATTTGCAACCCTTTCAGATGAGGAGGGTTTAATCCCAGTTGTACAACATGAAGTATGTGAACCACACATGGAAAGGGACAAAGAATAACAAAAAGAACAGATACTCACTGTGGTGAGTATCTTCTAAAATGTCCTCAAAGGATCCTCACCTTGTGATATTTACATTCTTGCATTATCTCCTCCTACCTGAATCATGGCTGCCCTGCATGACCAATAGAATGCTGCAGAACTGATGATGTTTGACCTTTGGACTAGGTCATATGAGACACTGAAACTTTCACTGTGGTCTCTCTTGTATTACTTACACTTAAGAAGGTCATCATGTTTTGAAGACACTCAAGCAGTTCTATGAAGAGATCTACCTGAAGAGGAAGGGAGGCCTCTTGTTAGTAGTTATATCCATTTGACAGTCATTTGAGTGTATCTTTGTGAAAGCTGATTTTGCAGCCTCAAGGAAACCTTCACATGATTGCAGCCCTGGTCCACACCTATACAGCAATTTCATGACAGACTTTAAACATGTGCTATCCAACTAAGTTGATTCCAAATTCCTAACCAAGGGAAGCTATGAGTTAATATTTATCACCATTTTAAGCCAATGTGTTTGTAGTGATTTGTTACTTAGAACAGAGAACTATAACAGTATATCTGCTATGTTTGCTTTCAACTAATCCCCCAGCCTGAAGATATAGACATTTAAATGATGACTCTAATTTGTGAATGGGGTAGGAAAGTACATGGGGTAAAGATGCATCTTCAAAGGTTTTTGTAAAGGACACTACTTTATGTTCAATTCTGAGGATGAACATGAGAAAGGATAAAATGGGAGTAAGAGAAAGGCACAAATGAAAGTCATGAGGCTTAAAAAGTGAACTATATTCAGGTAATCACACATAGAGCAATGTAGTAAAAGCACATGGAATAATGTAGTTAAGGCAACAGTTCATCCGAATCCCTTGGAGGGTTTAAAAATACACACACACTTACATCCCATTGCTAAGGAATCTGATAATTAGGAAACACTGGTTAGGGTTTCCTAATTTTATTGGTTGGTTGGCTGCTGTTGGTTACTTACTTTTTATGGAGGGATGTATATGCAGCAGGTTTCTGAGTATGGGCTCTGGACCACATGCTACAGAAGATAGAAAGTATAGTCCTGGGTCCCAAACAAACCTAGTAAGGAAGGGCCTTTGTGGCCGAGACATAGACTGCAGTGTAGACAGCAGCATTTTCCTAAGCACGCATTAGCATGACAGTTACTGTCTTAGTTACTTTTTATTTGTCGCTGAGACAAAACACCTGTGGCCCAAAGTTGGGAAAGGAAAGGTTTATTTCTTACAGTTTTTGGAGGTTTCAGTCCATACTCAGTTGGCTCCAAGGCAGAGTGACATGGTGGGGCTGCAGTTCTTGGCAGCTGCAAAGAGCAAGGTGGAAACCAGCAAGAGAGAGACACACCTTCTTCCTGCCATTACATCACATCCTGGCTCCACCCCTTAGGAGGGTGTAGCACTGACACCACCAATCCAAGCACTAGACAATGAACCAATCACAAATGTACAGTGCAAAGGCATGAGGCTTGGGGGCCACTGACATAAACCATGACAGTTACTTTCTCCAGAACTGATTCAGTCAGAAAGACACAGCATTCTTTCTCATGTTTTCAAGTTTGTAAAATGGGTGAATTTTGGAAAAACCAGGAAAGAATTGTCTTGTGCAAGTAAGGTGAGTTTCATATGAACTGGATATATATTCATGCCATTGTGATGACAAAGTATACTTCAGTAAAAAGGCTTAGCAGAAAATATGCCAAAATAGCCTTGGTTATGTTATCATTCTTACTGTGGCTCTTTTTTTTTTCATTTTGTAGTGTAGGTAGCTTACTTTTATGATTTAAAAAATTATATTAAAAAAATTTTAAAGCTTGACCTGGTGGTATGCACCTGTCATCCCAAAACTCCAGAAGGCTGAGGCAGGAGGACCACAAATTTGAGCCTAGACTGTGAAAATTAGTCACTTAGAGAGATCCTGGCTTAAAATATAAAAGATCTAGGATGTAGCTCAGTGCTAAGGCCTGTGTTCAATCCCCACAAGTGAAAAAAAATTTTTTTTAAAAAAAGAACTCTTCTAAGGAAGCAGAGAAGTCAAATTGAATGATATAAAAAAGGCCATTGGCCTTGGCAATTGAGAAGGAACTGTAGACCTCTGGATGAGGGCGTGAGGCCAACTCACAGTGGTTGGATTGGGAGCAAAGGCAAAATTTAAAATAAAGATCTTACTGACTATAAAATAAATAGTCATTCATTATGTAAAAGTTGGGTAATATAGACTATTAAGAACAAAATAATAGTTGCTCACATTCTCAGCATGGCAAACCATGCTAACAATTTGGTGTGCGTGTTGAAACAACACTTACCCTTAATAAGCAATGGCTTGAGATAGAGTATGGATCAAAACTTCCACATTATTCTCAGTCAAGGCAACCAAGCTCAGAAGGATTGAGTGACTCTTCTACGGCACAAAAAAGGCCACAATAAAGTGATTGGTTTCCACAGTGCTTTGTAGTTTTCACAGGGCGTTCACTTGTGGGCCCCTACTTGCTCCTCCCTGCCCTTTAGGAAGATTGACTGGACTAGGGCTTTTCTTTTGTCCTACTTGACCCTATTGGATTTCAACAGCAGTGTCTTTAACATTTTATTGTACCTACATATAGTACTTAAGTCACCCTTTGGGCTTTGTACTCTGTGATAAAAGCATGTGAGCTCATTCATCTTGGTACCTTCAGTTTCCAGCACAGCAACTGACACAGAATTATAGTGGGAAACATGCTGATGGGCAGTGGTTGATGTGTTGGTATAACTCATGGAATTTTCATCCCTAACTCTTACTTCTCTACAGTATCTCTCTCATTCTGAAACCTGTTAGCATACTTTTCCCAGATTGCCTTACTTGAAAACCTCATGGAACCATGGCTTTTGACTTGTCAAAGCTCAGGTGGAGTATAAACAACAGGCTGATTAAGCGTGGAAAGAACTGAGAAAAAGGAAGCAACCAAGATACAAATGTGTATTTCCCAAGACTGGAGTCCGGACACACCCTCCCCTCCTGCTGGATGTTCAGGGTTTGTAGAGTTGATAAACACCAGAATTTCCATTGTGGGGAAGAAAGACCTGCATAAAAAGTTTAGACCTGTGCATTGATTAGTAGAAACATAAGTTGAGCCACATATGTGGTTTTCAGTGTTCTATTAGCCACAGTAAAGAAAGCAAAAGAAAGAGGTGAAATTACTTTTAACCATACATTTTACTTAACCTAATATACTAAAATACATCATCTCAGCATGTAGGCAACATAAAAACAACTAAAGGCATATTTTACATTCTTTGTTTTAAGCCTTGAAAATCTGGAATGCATTTCATAGTCATAGCACTTCTCAAAATGGACTAGTTATATTTCAGTTTAGTTATCCAGGAGCCATAGATGGCTGGAGGCAGCATTAGACAGTGCAGGGCTCAATAGATTAATAACTTTGTCATTGAATTCCTAAACTCATAGCTGAAAAGGCCATAGAATATTTCTTGTACACTCAAGAATATTACAGACAAGGCCCAAGAGCCAGTAGATCTAAGGAGGCTTTGTTTTAGGCAGAGGGGAAAGATGACATTGATCCGCATGGGCTGAGTGAGCAGAGGGCAATGTGGTGTCACTGTGATGCATCTGTCTGCACACAACTGTGTCAACCACTGGAAACTTGGACATCACCCTGGAGAAAATGGAATAGTGGCCATAATCTGAGAGGGGGAGGAGGGGAAGGGAATGAAAGAAAAAAACAGTTAAGGTGTATCATGTATATGTGCTGACTCCCCATGATAAATATAATCACTATGTACTGCAAATTATACTTAAAAAGAGATTGAATAAAGCAGTGTTCTTCTTGTTTAAAAAAAAATCCCACAAAACCAGTATATCCAAATAAGAGGTTATAATTCAGCCACAAAAAAGGAATGAAACATTGATTCATGCCACAACATGGATGAAAGGTAACAAGTTATGCTGAGTAAAAGAAGTCAGTCTTAAATAAGACAACATAAGATTCTTATTGGAAATGTTCAGAACAGGTACATCTAAAATAGAGATAGTAGAGCAGAGTTTCCCTAGGACTGTGGGATGTGCAAGGGGGAAGTGGGTATAATGCCAAAGGATATAAGTATTCTTTTTAGGGTGATGAAAATATTTTAAAATTCATTGTGGCAGCATCTGCATATATAGTATCTGTGATATGGCAAAATACAATGAAATGTATACCTTAAGAGGTTGAATTATATTGTGTCATTGAATTATATTATAACAGAAAATTGACCCCTGGGGAGTCAGTGTACTTCTGTTTCTCAGTTGCCCAGATAATAGTTCCTGTTCCAGTTCCGGTTGCTTCTGCCTATTAGAAATGGCTGGTCACTGCAATGCACATTGCACAAACCAGTCCCCAACTGCCAACCCATTCTGCCTCTGTACTTCCTGCTTGCTTATCCCATATAAGCCATAGACCACCAGAGATCAGGGACTGACATTTTGGGAATGATCCTAATCAGTGTCTGTCAGCATAAATAAATCTGCTTCCAAATGTTGGGTGTTGTTTTTGTGTTTATGCTTGCCATTGCATGATTACACTCTAATCATGGTATTTTTAAAAGGTCAGAAGCAGAAAAAAGGCTATTTTCTAAAGAATTTTGCTTAACACAATTAAATGAAATTGGGTGTGGTGGTGTGTTCTTGTATTTTTTGTTTGTTTGAGACAGAATCTCACTATATAGCCCAGGTTAGTCTTGAACTTGCAGTGACTCTCCTGTCTCTGCCTCCCGAGCACTGAAATTACAGGTTACACCATCACTCTTGGCCTGCCCATGTCTATAATCCCAGTCAGTATTCTGGGAGGCTGAGGCAAGAAGATCACAAGTCCTAGCCCAGCCTGGACAATTTATCAATTTAGGGAGATCCTGTCTCACAATACAAAAAAGAAAAAAAGTCTGGGGTTGTAACTCAGTGTGAATGACCTGGTTTAAATCCTTAGTATGGGTGTGGAGGAAGCACCAACAATTAAATGAAACAAAACAAAAACAGAAATAGATATGGCAAATTTAACAATGGTTAAATTTGGCTACTAGATATGTGGATGCTCATTATAGTTGTTTCTCTATTTTGGATTTTGCACCTTTTTACACGTAGAAAAGTAAATCTACTTCTAGTTTCTGGTGTGACATGTAAGAAGGTTAGAAATTGCTACTCCATTCTAAAAATAAGTAAAAAGCCAAACAAATTGAAAAACAACAACAACAAAACCCGACTCTTATTAGATCCATCTGAGAAGTAAGATCACAGGGTATAATGCTATCTCCAAAACTGGAGCAGCAGACAGGTAAATATAGAGCCACAGCTAAGCCGAGCAGAAACCCATGAGCAGAAACCTCTATGGGAGCCAAGGCTGGGCTAGAAAACTGTATTTGATGAATTGCTGGAAGCCTGGTATGAAGAAGTCTGAGAAAAACCCTGTGGAGAGACAGTCATAGAGGAATCTTCACACTCCTGTGCATTTAGCTGCAGGAGCTCTCCTAGATCCACACAGTGCCAATAGAGAGAAAAAAAATCTCTTCATGTTTCTGCCAGGAAGAGGGGAAAAGGATGTGCTCTGCTCTGTACCAGAGCATTCCACTCTTGTTGACGACAAAGCCTGTCGTCAGGAGAAACTGGTTTGCCAGAGCCTCACACACCTGACTTTGATCAGAGCCTAATCTATGTGTACGGGAAAGGAAACAGTCAACTCCAGCTCCCTCTTCCTCCCTCCGTGGGAGGGAGGAAACATGTGATTCCAGGCTTCCTAGTCATCCTGTTCTGCCTGAGAGGGATGGGGAATAAGAAGCAGAGATGCTGAGGGTCCAGAGGCCCAGGCTCACTGAAGCGCTCAGACCTAATCATAGGACTATAGACCACTACTCTCCTGCCCCTTGCTGCTAATTTACCAAAGGCCTACAGATCACAGTTCCTTTTACCAAGTATATCATATCTGCCTTTCTTTTTTCTTTTTTCTTTTTTTTTTTTTGGTACCGGGGATGGAACTCACGACTGCGTGCTTGCAAGGCAGGCGCTTAAGCCACTGAGCTAAATCCCCAGCCCCATATCTGCCTTTCAACAAAAACATCAGAAGGCACACGGAAAGACAAAACCATTTGAAGAGGCCAGACATGCATTACAATCAGGGTCAGATATAGCAGGAATGTGGAATTATCAGAGAAGAAAATTTTAACACTATTATCAATATGCTAAGGATTAATGGGAAAAATGACCACGCAAGAATAGATATACAATATAAACAGAGAGATGGGAATTCTAAGAAAGGATCCAAAAGAAACACTAGAAATAACAAAGAAATTAAATAATGGAAGTCAATCATGATGGTGCATGCCTTTAATCCTAACACTCTGGGAGGCTGAAGCAGGAAGATTACAAGTTCAAGTCCAGCCTGTGCCTGGGCAACTTAACAATTTAGCAAGACCCTGTCTCAAGAAAAAAAAAACATAAAAGGATTGGGGATGTAGCACAATGCAAAGGCTTCAGTTTCAATCCCCAGTATTGCAGAAAAACAAAAACAATAACAATAAAAATGAAGAATGACCGAGGGACTCATTAATAGGATGGACACAGCTGAGTAAGAGTCTCTGGATATGAGGAAAACAGAAACTTTCAAAGATGAAAAACAAGGGAAAAATAAAGGTTGAAAGAAATAGAACCAAGTATCCAAAAACCATAAGATAATTACAAGAGGTGTATATACCTGTAATGGGAATACCCAAGAGAGACAGAGAAAGAAGAAAGAGAAAAAAGAACAGCAATATCTGAAGCAGTGACAGAGAATTTTCCAAAATTAATTCCAGACACCAAACCACAGGTCCAGGAAGCTCAGACAACACCAAACAGGATAAATATGAAAATCCCCTAAGGATACCATCTTCAAATTTCAGAAGAATCAAAGATAAAGAAAAAATATTGAAAGAAGCTACAGGGTGTTTTGTGTGTGTGTGTGTGTGGTATCTTACATATAGAGAAGCAAATATAAGAATTATATCTGTCTTCTTAGAAACTATGCAAACAAGAAGAGACTGGAATGTTGAAAGAAGAAAACCCCTTGCAACCTATAATTTTGTACCTCCAAAAATTATTCTTCAAAAAGCGAAGGAAGGAGGTTTGATCTACAGCACCACCAGAGAGAGAGACACAGACAGAGACAGAGAGAGAGACAGAAGGAGAGACACAGAGAGAGAGAGATAGACACAGAGAGAGACAGAGACAGAGAGACAGAGACAGACAGAGACAGAGAGATAGAGGAATCATAAAATGTTTACAGATAAGGATAAGAACAAAGAACAAGGGCAACAAATAGGATACAAAAAATATAGTAGATATTAATGTACCTATATCAGCTATCGCTTATACATCTACATGCACCAATTAAAAGACGTTGCTAGAGTGGATCAGAAAACAAGATGCAGCTACATATTGTCTACAAGAAACCTACTTTAGGGGCCAGGGATTTAGCTCAGTGGCTTACGTGCCTGCCTGGCAAGCACGAGGTCACGAGTTCGATCCCCGGTACCAAAAAAAAAAAAACAAGAAACCTACTTTAAATATAAAGATACATAGGTTAAAAGTAAAAGATGGTGAAATCATCATACTCACACTGATCAAAAGAAAATGGAAGTAGATATATTAATTTAAGAATGATTAGACTTCAGGTCAGAGAAAATAATCAAGGATAAAAAGGATGATGATAAAGGAGAAAATACTCCAAGAGGATGTAACAATCCTTAATGTGCAAGCCTAACAACAGAGTATCGGAATACATGAGAGAAAAACTGATATAACTGCAAAGATAAATGGAGGAGCCCATGATTATAGTTGAAAACTTTAACTCTCTTCTCTCAGAATTGAACAGATCCAGCAGGCAGAAAATAAGTAAAAGCACAGTTGAACTCAACAGCACCATCAATCAACTGGATGAAACTGACATCTATAGACGACTTCATCCAACAACAGCAGATTGCACATTCTTCTCAAGTTTATATGGACCATTAACCATGACAGACCACATTCTGGGCCATAAAACACACTTTAGCCAATTTAAAATAATTGAAGTCATACATGGGTATTTATAGCACTTCATTCATAATTGCCCAAACTTGGAACCAACTAAAATGTTTTTCATTTGTAGAATGGATAAATAAATATCCAGAAGATAGGGTATTATTCAGTATTAAAAAATAGCTAGACACAGTCACACATGCTTGCAGTCCCAGCTACATGAGAGGCTGAGGCAGGACGATGGCTTGAACCCAGAAGTTTGAGGTCAGCTTGGACAACCTTACAAAATCCTATCTCAAAATATATAAATGAATAAATAAAAATAAAGACAAATGAGCTACCAAGCTATTAAAAACCACGGAGAAAACCTAAATGCATATTATGAAGTAATAGGAGGCAATCTGAAAAGGCCACCTACTACATTCTAGAAGAGTCAAAACTATGGAGACAGTGAAAAAATTAGTCTAGGTTTAAGAAAAATGTATACATGTTAAATATCAAAAAAGAGAGTGAACTTTAAGATAACTACTTGCTTTATAGAAATATTTCCAATACATCAGCCCATAGCACCATAAAAAAGAAATATTTCTCATACTTCATAACACACATTTAAAAATATCTTTTTAATAAGCAAGACATGCCAATACGTGCATGAAATAAAGAGCCAATAGTTGTACGGTGCTTACTACGGTTATTGTTCAGTTTTCCATGTAATTGACTCATTTAATCTTCACTATAATCTGCTTTCCAGCTGAGAATTTAAAGCCTCCCAACCCATCATCTCCACCCCACAGCCATGGAGGGCAGAGCCCAGCATTCGGAGTTGGATTCCTGACTTGACTGTCTGCTCAGTAAAACACAAGAAGGACGTCCCCCTTCCAGGCGCCACCGTCTCCTGGAGATTCTTCCAAAAGAGGGATAAGTCAAGGGAACCTTTTGTTTCGCAGGCTCATTCAAGTCTGTTTTTCAATCAGCAGTTTAGAGAATAGACTTAGATCCTTCTTTGCATTCACAGGTTCATTCTGAGCCATAAACTGTGAAGTCCCCCAGGCCCTGCAGGGAGGCACTGCCTGTGATGTTGCCACCTGTAAGTCCACACGACACAGACCAGCGGCCTCTGATTTACTAGACTTCTCCCTGCTGGTCCACAGAGCACTTAATCTTCTGCCCTGGGGCAGAGTGTGACAGCTCCCAAAGGTCCTGTGAAGTACTCTTTTCAAAGTAAAATTCTCAGTCAAATAAATGTGAAACAGACTTGGTGGGGATCCAGGTACCTTCAGCCCACCCCCCACCCCCAGGCAGCAGCTTCACTTCCTGGGTTTTTTGAGTCCTCTGGTGCACACTCTGATTTTCCTTCAATAAAACAGTGATTTAAAGCTTTCAGTCTTCCTGTTTTT
>PVJX010005127.1:0-88114 GCA_004027295.1 Dolichotis patagonum
AAGTAACAGTGGGAAAGGAAGTACACCCGACAGTATGAGGGCAGACACCATACGAGAGAGCACAGTAGGCCCAGAGATTTTTGATAAGAGATCCTCAGCCTTTACTTTTCAGTTCTGCAGTCGAAATACTGGTCATGTAATGAGTTCTAAAAAATCAGTTTGGGCCAACTGTAACTTTTTGAAGTAATTTTTTGTGTGTGTGTGTGTGTGTGTGTGTTTTGAGATGGGGTCTTTCAGTATGGTTCAGGCTGGTGTTTAAGACATAACAGTATTTGTTTTAGGATCCTTTACATTTCTGTAGCTGTTTTTGAGAGAACTTTGCGCATCGGATTTAATTTTGTATCAGTAACAGCCCTTTGTGATTGAAAGTGAGCTGACGCTGCCTGATGTGAGGCTCTTCTAGTTGAGGAATCTAGAGGACTGGGATGAGGGGATTTACTCAAGGCCCAATAGCAAGCTGGCACTGAAGCTGATTCTCCTGACTTCTAAGTGTAGCGCTCTTCTCTTTGCTCTTTTCTCATGGTGCAGGTGGAAGCCAGGGCCTCAGCAAGCTGGGCCATGCTCTACCACTGAGCGTATCCCCAGCCCTGTAGCTGTTGTCTGACTACAGAGCTGTTAATTGTTACATTGGTGCAAAAATTCCAACACTTGCCAGTGGGGAGCTGCAAACAGTGATGACGCTCATTTGCTGAATGACGTTCTGTGTTACACAATCATATTTTCAGTATTACTCTGGAGCACTGATGGAGGGGTGAGGAAGAGGGGAGAGTGGGGTTTCACCAGAAGAATACTTGATGACTTGAGGTGTTTCTAACACTGCTAATGATGACTACTGATGAATCTACTGATTTGTAGTAGTAGCCTGTAACACGTAGTTTAAGCTGGGTACACAATACCTCTAATCCCTGCTAGGTAGGAGACTGAGGCGGGAGACTGCAAGTTTGAAACTGACCTGGGTAATTTAGTGAGCCGCTGTATCAAAATGAAAAGGACTGGGCATGGGCATGTACCTCAGTGGTAGAGCACTTGGCCAGCCACCCTGAGCCCTGGAGTCAGTCCCCAGCTATCTGCACCAACAGAAAAGCTCCCTGTCTTGAAATGACCAGACTCAGAGATTGATTGCGTCCTGGGGTTAGGGGAGGAGTGAGGGGAATATGATTATGGAGGGGTGCACAGGGGTCTTCAATCATATCAGTGTGCATATTTACATTATTTCTTCATGTCATCTTCTAAGGTATTGTATACTTAGGAGCAGAGAATGTACTCTTAGTTTACTTACCTCTGTAGTCAAATGGAAACTTAGCCATTTGGTGTTAAAAGGTATTGTGACTTGATTGACAAGGCACAGTGTGCCCTTTTGGGGGTTTCCTTCAGGGTGGGAAACTCCCCCCACTCAAAAAATAAAACTTGGGTACAATTCGTATTACAGTAGAAGTTCATACTTGAGTTTATGGGTAAAACAGTTGTATGTGAGTGTGTATATAAAGATGCGTGCTGTTAAAATGCTTTTAAAATTGTTATACATGGTTTCTGAAGATTTCTTCAAAGTACTATATCTGATTTTATTTTGGTGGTTACAGGAACTGATGATTAACTTTACCCAAAATTTCCTGTATAAAAAAATGATGCCTTTGACTTTTCCCAGCATAGAATTCTTGACATTGTAGGTGTACAAAATGAATGGTCACATAATGTGGTTTTAGGTAGGTGTGAATAAAGATAAAAAAAATTTTTAAAAAGATCTAATGTATCACATACTAAACCTGTGCTTTGCAGATGAAATTGCCTCATTTATGGTGGTGCATGACTGTAATCCCAGCACTTGGGAGTCTGAGGCAGGAGGATTGGTGTGAGTTTGAGGCTAGTTTGAGTTGCATAGTGAGTTTGAGGTCAGTCTGAATTACACAGCAAGACCCTGTTTTGGAAAAAAGAAAACATTTGAAAAGAAAAGATTATTTAATAAATTTATTAGTCAGCCATCCTCCTGACTCAGCCTCCTGAGTGCTGGGTTTGTAGGAGTACATCATCACACTCATCCTGATTTATTACATAAACTTAATAAATTTGCACCCTTTTGGTGGCCTTGTGGCAAAGGAATCTTTTTACCAAGTTTGGATGATCATGAGATTAGAAAAAAGGTTCTAATCTAAAAGATTAGAAAAAAGAGTTTGCCTTTGGGAATTTTGGGGGAGATGAGATGGAAGGTAGAACAGGAAATGTGTTTTTCTAAGAATGTGAAAGTATATACAGATCGGTTCTCTTATCCAAAGTTCTTGGGATCAGAAGTGTTTCAGATTTCATCAAGAGACAGATTTGCATAGACTACTGGTTGAGCATTGCAAGTCTGAAAATCTGAAATACTTTGAAATCTAAAACTAACTTTTGTGTTTTGAGACTGGGTTTCATTATATAGTTCAGGCCAGTTCTTTGACCTCACTGTGTAGTTTAGGTTGGCCTGGAACTCACAGCTATCCTGTCTTAGAGTCCTGAATGCTGGGTTTATAGGCTACGCCGCCACACCCATCCCGAGAGGTGTGTGTGTGTGTGTGTGGGGATTGAACCAGGCCTTCTGTTTGCAAGACATGAACTCCCACTGAGCCGCATCCCCAGCTACCACGCCCATCCTGTACATTTGTTTTTTAACTGCTGCAATTATTAGTTCTTTACTTTGTTCTTTCATTCATTTATTTATGCTGGAGATTAAACCCAGGACCTTGACATTTTAGGCAAGTGCCCTATCACCCCACTCAACTTATACATTTAAATGTTGCTAATTTTTGCAGAAAGAGACTGGTGAGTGCTGGGTGGAGGTGTAGCTCAGTGGTAAAATGCATGCCTGGTACCCAATATTAACCGCCCTCCTCCAAAGAACAATAAAAGGAAACTGACAAAAGGATTCAAGGTATCTTGATTTCTTCCTCTCTTTCCTTCTTTCCTTACTCTCTTCCTCCCTCCCTTTCTCCCTTTCCTGATTTGTTGGCCGGTCAGATTTAAAAAAAAAAAACAAAAAACAAAAACCTAGTTGCAGAGTGGGAACCATGTTTTGGTTTTGTCTGTTGGGCTCAGTGCACAAGCTTAGTCCAAACCAGTGTCTTGTGAATTTCGCTTAATAGAGGTTAGTGGAAAAATTATTTTCCCACTCGTGGTTTTTAAATTTAAATCTCTAGCACTCCTTAAATCTCAAAGCCCTTCAAAACATGAGGTGGGGGAAAAAATCTGGAGCAGTTTGGCCTTAGGTGTTGAGCCTTACGTTCAGTACTCACTAGTGTCTGCCTCTTCAGGTAGCGCTGAGCCTTCCTTACTGCATCGGTTTAGTGGGGACGGCAGGATGGTAACACCTGTCTTGTAGAATTTCAGCTTCCTTGTGGGTGTCTGGGTATTACATTATATATGTAGAACATTGTAGTCTACGAGTATTGTTGCTGTATCAGTTTGAGTGAGTATACAAACCTTAACCTTCCTTCTTGTGATTTCTTGTTCAGTCCTGAAGGTATTTTCGTCCTTGGAAAATACCTTGGTTGCTCTCAAAATTTTTCTCTTTATCTTTAGTTTTCAGAAATTTATTATGTTGTGTCTTGCTGTGAATTCTGTTAAGTTTTTCCTTTTTAGAGTTTGCCTAGTTTCTTAAAAGTGTTAAGTTTGTTTTGCTGATTTGGGATCATTTTCAGCCCCATTCTCTGTCCTTTTCTTTCTGTTCTTTGATACCACAAAAGGTGAGTCTTCTGTTGTAGCCCCATAGTCCTTGAAACACTGCTCATTTTTTCCTTTTGTCAGTGTAGTTTCTGTTTTTCCTCTTTGGTAGTTTGTGCTTTACCTTCCAGTTTGTTTCTCCAGTTCCTTCTGTTCACTGAACCCTTTATTTCAGTTATTGTATTTTTCAGTGTTGAGTTCCCATTTGGTTCTTTGTAATTTGTTTCTTTGCTTTGTTCCTCTATTTTAAAAAAAAAATTTTTTTTTAAAGCTTGCTTGTCAAATTGTTGAGACTTTTTATCCAGACTGCTTTAATACCTTCATATTTGTCAGATAACTTGTAACATCTGTTTTGTCAATTTTGGTATTTATGGATTGTCTTCTTGTCATTTAGTTCAAGTTCTTCCTTGTTTTGGGGTTTTCTGTTGAGAGCAGCACATTTTGACATTTTGTTCTGAGGCTTTGGATTCTACTCGTTGCTTTTGCTTTGTGTGTGTGTTTTAAATGTACTGGGAGTTGAACCCAGAGTGTGGCACATCCTAGGCCAGCGCTCCACCCCTGAGCTAGAATCCCTAGCCTTTTATTTTAATTTTGTTTTGGGGCAAGGCCTAGCTCAGCTGCCCAAGATAGCCTTGAACTGAAGTCCTTCTGAGTAGCTGGCTTTTTTGGAAATGACTGGCAGGAGGGGCGGTCCAGATTGCCCGTCTAGCCTCCATCGAAGTGCGACCCGGGAGGGCATACCGAGGTCCTTGTCGCCAAGGGCGAACGGCCTGGCTCCTCACTTGGCCTTCTCTTGACTCTGTTGCAGTGGCTGTTGGGTGCCGCCTTTCAGCTCTTAGGTGTGCAATTCCAGCCCCTCACCCAGTGTGTGAATGGGGTGGTGGGGGCCCGGGTGTTCTGTGGTGTTAGGCTGGAGTAGAGTGGTTATCTAAAAGCTGTCTCTCTGGCTTGCCCCATGCCTGTACTTCACTAGCAAGCGGCCTTGGTTGGGCTTTTCTTCGTCTGTGCCTTTTGGCCTTTCTGGGTTGATGGCCTTTTCAGATACCAGTTCAGAAAACCTGGAAAACTTACACGGTGTGGTTCCTTGGGTTCTAAAACATTAGCCCACCTTCCTTCTTTCCTGCTTTCAGTCTTCTTAATCTTTGCCTTATATACAATCAATGTGAAGGATTTTTAGTTAGCAGGAAGAATAGGGAGAAGTGTGTCTACTCCATTTTTCCCAAAGAAATGACCTTTTAAGGGTTTTGGGTTTTAAGTTAATGTTTTCCTCCAATGTTCTTTTCATGTTTATTCTTCTACTGAACTATGCTTTAGAGTTCAAATTGCAAGTCATATCATGCAGCTTAATTTTACAATGTATTCAGTTCGGATCTGTTGAGTTTGAGGTGCTTCAGGGGCAGCTCTTGGAGGCATGGGCTGTTTTTAGAATCAGCAGTACAGGTGGGAGGTTCGGGTGCAGAGGTAGCTGTGGGAGCCTGCGGAGTTTCTGTGGGTGAGGCTTAGCCGCACACAGGGGTCACCAGGGCCCAGGACGGAACTCTGGAAATCTGCCATTGAAAAGGGTCCTGCAAGAAGACAAGAAACTTAGATAACCAAAGAGATCTCTTTGAGGGCTAGAGACAAACGTATTAATTATTACAGAAACCGAGAGAAAAGTTTTAGTAAAGGCCGTGAGTGTTCAGTAGGGTCTCGTCTTAGATTGTAAGTTGTGTTTGGTGGAAATCGTAAGATTGGTTTCAGGAGTGGTCACAGCCTAGGGGCACTAGAACCTGCATGACACAATGAGAGGGCAAGGAAAGTGTCGACTAAGAAGAAAGAAATAAGGTAAAGGTGGTTGGGACAGAGGGAGGGAGTTCATGTGAGTTTTTAGAAAACAGAAGTTTCTTGTTTCTGTGCTTAGAAGCAGTAGGGGGGGCTGGGGATTTAGCTCAGTGGCTTGAGCACCTGCCTGGCAAGCACGAGGTCATGAGTTCGATCCCTGGTATCAAAAAAAAAAAAAAAGAGGAAAGAGGAGGCTCAGTAACAAGGAACTTGAAGACAACAGCCTTGAACTCACTGTGTAGCCCAGGCTGACTTGAACTCAAGTGATCCTCCTGCCTTGGCCTCCCGAGTGCCACCACAGCAGGTGGCATATCAGAATTTAATGTTTTAAAAAATTTGGTTATGTTGCAGATCAATCTTACTTTTTTAAAGGAAACTGGTGATAAAGTGAGCAGACAAGACACTAAAATTTCAGTAAATATTTATGTTGTTATCCTTAATTCAGCAACCAAAAAAAATACTACAGAAAATTTTTCTTCCCTCAGTGCTAGAGATTTAACCCATGGTCTGGTGCATGTGAGGCAAATGCTCTACCCTTAAGCTACATCACCAGCCCTTTATAGCATATTCATGGTCTTTTCCCTTTTGTCCTGCAGTGGATACTAAAGTTTGATTATTTATCAGTTGTCTTGCCTTATCCTTTGACTTGATACATACACCTCTAGGGATTTTTAACTGCAGCAGTAAAAACTAGAAAGATATATATACAATTATATTTATTGTGATATGATTAATTATCATGGCCTTCTAGAACTGTCTATAGGCCAATGGCTAAAATATAGTTCATTTCCCTAGGGACTGAAAGTAGCGCAAAGCAGCTTATAAAAGTATGTTAGAAAGTACAGATGACATAGGAAGTTGCTTATGCTATGACTAACATGAAAAAATATGAAATAATACACTGTCTTTTCATCATAGAAAGTGGGAAGAAATAACACCCAAATGTTGAATTATTTCCTTTTTATACTTTATTAATTTTCTACAAATGGTAAATCTTTTATAATTAGGAAAAAGTTGTAAATAGATTTGCTAACTGATATAAAATGATACTTACAGGTTGTTTGGTTTATATTGTTATAATTTCCAGGGAGGTCTAAATTCTTATTTTTACTGTTGCATTTTTTTATTCTATGATCATGTTTTTGCCCATTTGTCTATTTGTTTCTTTGGGAAAGTCTCTTGATAAGTGTTCCATTTTTCACTGAGTTTCTGTATTTGTTGTGCAACAGCAGACTACAGGTAAACATTCCTTCTCTCACTTAAAGCTTACAAGAAAAAGATAATTTCTCTTGAGATCTGAAAGCCAGCGGTGGTGGTCCATGCCTGTAGTTCCAGATACTTAGGAGCTTGAGACAGTAGGACCAAAAATTTGAGCCCTGCCTTAACAAATTAGGAAGACCCTGTCATAAATTTGAAGAGGGCTGGAATATAGAGTTCAGTGGTAGAATATTTGCCTACCATATGTGGGGCCTTGAGTTTAGTCCTCAGTTTTGCAACAAAACAAAAACAACAAAGATCTGATCTGATAGATAATATGTTCATTTTCTGTGATCAAATTTTACCATATATCGTTATATCTACCTACTATAAGTAAAAGAATTTTTTTTTTTGTGGTGTAGGAGATTAAACTAGGCCTTATGCGTGCTGGGCAAGTGCTGTACCCCTGGATTACACCTCCTACTGTTGTATCTTTTATAAAGAGCCTGTTGGATTTTTGTTTTCCTTTGCTGACAATGTGTGCATTTTATTTATTTATTTTTATCTTTTTGAGACAGGGTCCTACTATGCAGTTCAGACTGGTCTTCAATTCACTTTGTAGCCCAGGCTGGCCTGGAACTCAGTGATCCTCCTGCCTCAGCCTCCCAAGTGTTGGGATTACAGGCATGCACCACCACGCCTGCTCATGTTACTTTTTTTAAAGTACTGAAAAGCAGTGAAATATTGGTGGGGGGGCGCATTAATTATACAATTTTTTAAAACTCATACACAAAGATACAAGCGTTACACAAGTATGGCAAATACAAAGCAAAAACTTCTTACCTCCCGTTCTTGTTTACATTCTCATTATGTAATAGTAATCGCATATATTAAAATGCCCACACTTTATGTGCGTCATTATAAGAACTTTGACAAATGCATATGCAAGCAAGGTAGAGAACATTTCTGTCACTCAGCGAAGATCCCTGTGCTCCTGCCCCGTCAGTAACTTCGGGATAACCACTGACCAGGCCTTTGTGAACCAGTTTAGTCTGGCTTGTTTTCAGACTATGTAGCAGAACCATACAGTACATACTCTTTTGCACTAGGATATTTCTGCTCGGCACAGTGGTTTTGTGATTCATCCATAATGCTGGCTGCCTTGGTAGTTTGTTCCTGGGTGTTTTTGGTAGGAATCCATTGTATGGTCATACCACAACTTACTTCTCTGCTTGTTGATGGAAGATTGGGTGTTTCCAGTATTTAAGTACCAGTGAATAAAGCTGCTTGGAAAACTCATGTACACATCATTGTATGGACTTACATTTTCATTTCTCTTGGATAAATACCAAGTTGTGGATGCTTGAGTCAAAACATTAAGTGTATGTTTACTTTGCAAAGCAATTTTACATTTTCTTGTAAAATGTTGGTAATGTGTTGCTTTCCCACCAACCTTGTGTGGAAATTTCAGTTACTCTAAACCCCCACGAACACTAGGTATTTTAGCCATTGTAGTGGTGTGTAGTGGTATCTCACTGTGGTTTTAGTTCGTGTTTCTGTGATGATTAATCATGTTGAGCAGCTTTTAAACTGCGTGTCTTAGAGCTTCTTTTGTGTCTGGTCAAATCTTTTGGAAATTGGGTTGAGTTACTGAGTTGGTATGAGTTTGTACTTTGGTGTGCAGGTTCGTTGTTAGCAATGTGTTCAGATATTTTCCCCTAGTCTATACCTTGAGGGTTTTTTTTTTTTTTTCCTTTACTTTCAGTACTTACATTGTATTTTGTAGTTGGCTAAAACTAATTTGGTGGGGAGGCTGTGCTGGAGTTTGAACCCAGGGCCTTGTGCCTGCTGAGCAAGTGTACTATCATTGAACTCCATCTCCACATCTTTAAAACTTCTTTTGAGGGTCAGGAATATAGATAGCTCAGCAGGACAAGTGCCTGCCTGGCAAGTGAAAGGTTCTAAGTTCGAGTCCCAGAAACAAAAACAATAATAACAACAAAAAACTTCTTTTGAGACACAGGGTCTGGCTGACTTCCCCAGGCCGCCTCACACTTGTGATTCTCCTGCCTTCACTTCTCAAGTAGCTGGGATACAGGTGTGTGCTTCCACACCTAGTCAGGGCTTTAATCCAGGCTGCAATCACAAAATGAAGTCAAAAGGAGCACAGCAGATGTCCATGTTTTGCAGCTCGCCTTTTCTACATCATATGTAATTTTTTGATAATGTATATAAGTAAATATATTTGTATTTAATATTGGCAGTGCTATTTTATCAGATGTTCTTTTGCTATCTACAGAAATGGATAGCGTTGTGTTTAACTCTGTAATGTGTTGTCCCTTAATGTTGAATTGTTAAATAGTTCAGACATGCATCACTGCATCACTTCATTAGAATATAAGTAGCACATTGAAGGATTTTTGTATACTGTTTCTTTTTCTTTTGTTTCTTTCTCTTTTTTTGGTCTTTTTGAACAGAGTCTCACTATGCAATTTAGGCTAGCCTTGAGTAGCCTGGGCTGGTTTTGAACTTGCAGTGATCCTCCTGCCTCAGCCTCCTGAGTGCTGGGATTACGGGTGTTTGCCACTGTACCTGGTTTATATACCATTTCTACCTAAGATGCTTGTTTATTTTATTTGGTTGTATAGGTGTTGTGTTTCTTGTTTCCACTTTCACAAAAGGTTGTGAACAAAATATTTGATTTGTAGGATAAATCTTTACAGTCTTCAAGTTTTAAATTTTATGGCAATATATCTGAGTTTCTCAATATTGTCAGTGTCACTGCCGACAGTTCTTGCACAAATTTTGTCTGTTCCTGTTGATTTAATTTTCTGTCTTTTGAGATATCAGATTTATATATACAAATATATTTAAAGAAAAATTGATGTAAAGGAGGCAAGGTGGCGCATGCTTGTAACCTGAACACTCGGGAGGCTGAGACGGGAGGATTGCCCTGAGTTTGAGACCAACCTGGGTTCCATAGTGAGTTCAAGGCTAAACTGCATTGATGACCTGTCTCAAAAACAACAAAAAATTTATGCAAAAATGTTGCTGTAATTAAGCTGTTCTCAATTTTTTACATAAATCTTTTTCTTTTATTGAACACATTCACATCATCCCTGTAGATTATTTGAATATTTGCTGAAATCTTGTGCTTTAATTTTTTTAAATCAAATTACTTTTTCTCATTTGTATTTTTATTATAGTATACATTTGTACGATAGGTGTTTGTTGATTTGTGCTTTTTTCTGTTTTATTTGTGGCACTCCAGCCAGAGATTTGAGATTGATTGGCTAAGTAGGGAGAAGTTTATGTTTACATCAGAAGTTTTTGTTTGCATTTAGACATTAGAAAGGCTTATTTCTGGGCTGATGTGGTAGCGCAGTGGTAAAGAGCACTTACTAGCATGGAAGGGCGGTGGGCGGGTCTCCCGATGAGTCTCCCCCATATTTGTAGTGCAAGTTCAGATTGAAGTGTTACGGGCTGAAGCATCTATTTCCCCTCACCTCACAAATATTTATTTAGAATGGGAAAAGAAAAAAGCTGTGTAAATTAAAAGCCTCAAAGTCCATTCTTGATTTATTTCATTGAAATGTTATTAATTTTCTTTGTTCTTTTGTGTTTTTTTCCTACTTGTACCCCAAAGTTTTTTCTTGTGTTTCTGTTCTTGTATTGATTTATACTTCCTGATGCCTAAATAATATTGTTGTTATTGTTGAATATAGTAAATTACAAGACTTTTGCCATATCTCTTAACCAGACAAATTTTACCATGGTTGGATATGGATGTTTTAATATTTAGTTTTCTGTGGTAACTGAATGTAATGTATTTCTTCGCCATTTTATTTTCAGCGTTGTGTTTTGTAAGCAGGACAGTGTTAAATTGGACTTTTTGCAAAGTCCTGTTGGTGTTGAGCCTCCTTCTGAGAAACCCACTTAAGTTTATCTCAGGTTTATTTGGTCTAAATTTAGCCTCCTTGTATTTTTCCCTCTGTATGTTCCTGTATCTGGTCTGTGCTTTAGAGCTTTTATTTTACAGTGGCTTGTAAATGGCAACATTTATTTTCATTAGCTGCAGTCTGGAAAGGAGTAAATAAAATCTTTTCATCCATGACCTTTTTTCTCTGATGTGGTATTATGGGTAAGAAGTGCTGTGCGTGAGTTGACGAAGAGTTAGCTGGAACCGATTAAAATTATGTAAAGCATTTACAGATTGGCTAAGTAGGGAGAAGTTTATGTTTACATCACGTTGTATGAATTTTTATAGTCTGAATTGTAGTAGCAGATCAAGTGAGAGAGCTGGAGGGGGCAAGACAGTGCCCACGCGCATGCCCAGACAGTACAAGCTTAGCTTACTGAGTTTATTAGAGAAAATTAAAAGGCAATTTTGTGAGAGTGATGAGATTGCTTTTGAAGCCAACAGTGCGCTTCCCTTTTTAAGCATTAGTAAGGGCAAACACTGAGGAAGACTTTGAATTTCCTCCCCTCCTCCCAGTGCAGTAGTACAGGTTGTCAGACCTTGCCCCCTCCAGACAACTTCCTTTATTTTGCATTTTTGGGTGGTGGTTGTAGCACTTGTTTTGAGATTTGATTACACTATGCCCAGCTATTTTTATTTTCACTTGCCTCTTTAAGTTTAGCATGTAAGTGCTATTTCAGCTGTAAATAACCTCTATAATGACATTTATGCATGCATACCTATTATGTCCTACAACTCCACTATTGTTTCGATTTAATTTGGCTTAATTGGCTTATGAGACACTGTTTCATTTGAAGTTTTCATAAACAAGTGACTGCCTATAGATCCACAGCTGTACAGAACAGCGAAAGCATGTTCTTAGTAAGTTTGCAGTGTACATTGTGTACAACACTGCAAATGAGTGAAGTTGTAATTATGAAGTTCAATCTTTTGGTTGGTCAGTGTCTCCAGCCTGGCCTGGCCCTCCTCCCCACATTTTGCAATTAAAGGAACTGAGTTCTCAGTTGAATTGGAATTCTTGATTTTGCCAAGTCAGCTGGAATAAAGATTCAGAAAATTTATCCTTTATAATTATTTTTACTGTTGTAAGCCTATACTTTAACCAATTTTGAAATCTGTTTAGTAAGAAGGCTTGATAAAATTGTATATTGCGTATTTACAGTCTTCTATAGTTTCATTAGTGTTGAAATAAGGATGTACTCCTTGAAATGTTTTATGACAAGGATTTGTGTAGCTGATAATTGTGAGAACATTTTATTTAAAGTCAAATTTAAGCATCATGTAAAATAGTTACCAGTGGCATACTTCCTGGCAGAGAAATACAGTATACAAAATGGTAAATATTTAACAGCATTTTAGAATCTGTGTAAGAGTCTAGTAACTGCTTTAAGCCATTTTCTGGCTTTATGAAAAATTAATACAGCGTTAAATGTATGCCCTGAAGTTGTCAAAGTTTGTACATATAGTGAAGCTTTTTCTCTATGGCCTGTTTCTAAATTCTATACCATGGGATAATGAAGTCACTTTTATTGCTACTCAGCAAAAGGAAACCAGATTCTCTTGTAAGAGTTCTAATACATCAGTGTTTGACAGAATGGTTTTCTATACTTTTCCAAGATAGGAAAATCAGCCCTGAGTTCCAGGAAGTAGTTAAGAGTAGTAAGGTTCCAAACTGGCCGCCCACAGTGAAATCAGTTACTGTCCCTACTCCCTATTTCATAATGGGCAGTATGTTATATAAACTACTATTTATATATTTCACAGAATTATGTTTTACAAACCAAATAGAAGGTACAGTGAAAGGTGGCTCCCTCGTACAACAGCAGACAAATAGGCAATCCTTCCGCAAATTAGAAAAAAGAGATTTACAAAATCTTTAAAAAAGTGTACAAAATCTGTGTTAGGAAACTTAAAAATGTTATCAAGAAATACACAGAAACTTGAAAAGCATATTGTTTGGGATTTGCAGGTTCACGTTCTCGGCTGTGTCAGTTCTACAAATTTTGTTGTCAGCACACTGAATGCCGTCCTAAAATAAAAGTATGAAAAGGATCAAAACAAATAAAACCACTTGGAAACCAAAAGAAACCCCCAAAACCCACCAGATGGTTGCTTACGCTGAGGTAGATATTAGCATGGGCTCCTTTTGTAGATTAGTAAAATGAAGCTCAGATAGTTCATTTAACTTCTGTGGTTACAAAGCGAGGAAGAGGGGAAGCAAGGTCTCACAGTGAGGTGAGTTTGAGGGCTTGTGCAATACAGCTAACTCTTAGTAAACATTTCTGGTATTAAGCATCACTATTCTAGGTAAAGTGCTATATATATTTTTTTCTCAGTATGCATCTTAATACATTTAGAAAATCTATAAAGTTTTAAAAGAAGGGTAGACATAATGCAGACTGAATTTACAGATTTTCATATGCAGTCGCCTTTTCATCTGTTTTGTTTTTATTTTTTGAGACAGGGTCTTCTTATGCAGTTCAGGCTGTCCTTAAACTCACCAGGAAGCCCCATGCTGGCCATAACTGTAAGGATCCTTTTGCCTCAGCCTCCTGAGAACTGAGAGTACAGGCATGCACCACCGTGCCTGGCTTACATCCTTTAAATAATCTTGCCACACACTGTTGTTTTTTTTTTACATCCATAAGCAGTTGTCCCTGTCATAGTCTCTCCTTCTCCAAGAATCTATTTTTATGTCAGTTCCTCTCTTTCATAAATGATGGCTAAGACCCTCTGCTGTATTCCTTTAATTTCACTCAGCACAGGTATATTGGATAATCATGATATGCTAGGAACATTTTGGGTCCTGGGAAAATAAGTACTAAGAGAAACAAAACTTTCCAGAGTTTATATTTACACAGAATTTCTTGAATTCACATTGTTGAGTTCTATAGAAAGACTTAGTGGTGAAAACTTTTCAGTTGGACTAGTTAAAGGAAAATTGGCATTTTGACAATCCATGAACATAGGATACTGTTACAGTCTTACGTATTTTCCTCTTTGTGCCTTTTTTTTCTTTTAAAGACCTTTGTAGTGTCTTTCCACAAGGGCCAGTATAGTTTATTGGCTTACCTCCTACCTACCATATATTTGTTATTGCTATTGTAAATGTTTTATTTGACTTAAATTTTCTAATGGTTTGTAAACACACGCGATATTGATTTGGGAGTTTATATAGGTTTTTATGTCCAGATACCTTGCTGAACTCTTAATTCCAATAATCATTTTATATGTTCTGTTTGGTTTTCTGTATAGATAACCGTATCATAAAGTGATTTTTTTCCTTCCGAGTTTTGTCATTTTTTTAGTGGATCCTCCAATCCAGTGATGGTGAAGTTCTCAGAGGTTTCATCCATACAGAGCGCCCACCGCGACACCTGTGGCGTAGGTTCGCCACCACTTCGGTTACTGCAGTGTCGGATACATGTGTTAATAGTGGACATCACTGTTTATTCTTGATTTTAAAAAGTCTGTTAAAAAAAAAAAAACAAATGTTTGCCAGGTTTTTGGTTCTTTTCTTTTCCTACTTGGCTATGAATTTTTAAGATACGTGTGAGACTTTTCATGCTTTTTCTATAGGTCTTCCAATCAGATTATCTTTCTATAATTTTTGAATTTGTGTTTTTCTAAAACAGGGTGAATAATATTGAGTTTAAAAAGTCTCATTTCTGGATTTTTGGGACACATTGATCATAATGTGTGTTCTTTTTATATGCTGTTGGATTCTGTTTGGTAGTGTTTTGCATATGGGTTTGAAAAACTATATGGCTTATTAGCCAGTAATTTTCATTTTTCATGATATCCTTGTTTGATTTTGGCATCTAAATTATACTGGCCTCATAAAATGAATTAAGGGAATGTTTCTTCCTTTGAACTCCTTGGAAGAACTTTTCTCTGATATGGAATTAACCTGCTTTGTTAGTTTTTGCAGAGCTTGATTTTAAAACTTCTGAACTTAGTCTTATAATATGTGTGTCTAATTTTTTTTCCCCTTATTGAATTGGGGTCTGGCTCTGTTTTTGAGGTTGCTCTCAAACTTGTGTGCTCAAGCAATCTTCCCACCCTAATCTTAAGTGCTACAGATTCAAGCCACCAAGTTGCAGAATTTTTGTTGTCTGGCACTATTCAAATTTTCTAATTTTTCTTGAAGCAGTTTTGATAGCTTGCATTTTCTAGGCACTTGATCTCTTTTGGGACAAATGCTTTTGTTATTTTTTTACATGTAGCATCTAGCACAGTAACTTATAGTTAATATATTATAGCTAAGGCTATAAAACTGCTAAACAAAGGTCAGTTGTTAATTATAATGAACTGATGGTCAAAATATGCTTGCAGTACAAGAAGTGATACCAGATCCTGTTAATAACTACACCTCAATTAAATATACCTCTTTACAGCATTGCCAAATGCCAAAGGACCCTAAGATATTTACATACGTGCTCTTTACTTTCCCCAAATGGGAGTAGGGGGCACCTAGTGATGAGAAAATTTGGGAAAGGCAGCGCTAAGGATTAGGCCAAGCTTTCAGTTAGCGACTGTGTTTTGGGCCAGCATAAGGGGCTGGTCGGAGGGCACAGCAGGACGGGAACTAAAGCTGAGATTTTCTTCTTAAGAGAGGTCTTTCCAACCAGGCTGAAAATTGTTTTAACAGGTAACTAGTGCCACACTTGCTCCTGGTTGATAACGAACATACACTAATCACACATAAGGCCTGGCAAAAGAAAAAAAGAGGCTACAAGCCAGCCCTGTGCAAGGACTTCAAACATTTTGACATGTTTTGATCATGCTTTAAGCGTCAGTGTAAGCCAGATGGGACTTTGATGGCCGTCTTATAGAGTTCCTGCCTCCTTTCCATCAGCAAGGGAAATGATGGGGAATACTTCGATTTGCTTTCTGTTGTTATCAGTGATGCGATGTCAGGATTGAGGTGTGCACATTCCCCTAAGGTATAGAAATACGCGTATTTACTTGTTTGCAGTCAGTTTATCTTTTTCGTTATGCTGCATAAATTATTATAAAGGTGAACTCATACTTTCATAGTTTTTCCACATTTTACATCATACTTTTCGTGGTTTTCTCTGTAGTTTTCAGTCTGGAAAAATGAATTTTGAAATGTTGTTATTTCATTTTCATATTTACCAGTCATGCTATTTAAAATAAACTGACAGGGGCTGGGGATTTAGCTCAGCCCTAGAAGCACCTGCCTGGTAAGTGCCAAGTCATGAGTTTGATCCCCAGTACCAAAAAAAAAAATCAAAACCCAAAAAACTGACAGTATCTTTAGTGCCTTTTAGAAAAGTTCCTTCTCTGTGTTTTTAGAAGCTACTCTTAGTATTTTTGCATAACTTTTCTTAAAAAACAAAGTATTGACTCAGATAATCTCTGGGCCAATCTGAAGTTTAATTCGGAGGCTGTTAATGAGTTTCTATAGGAAAAAGCTCTACTGTTTTTGTTTGTAGATTGAAATTAACTAAATGAAACAGTATGAAATTGAGAGCTCTTTAAATAGAGAAGCCTATTTAAAATTTTGTCTTGATTAATTTACAGCTTCAGTATCAGTTGACCTTTGGTTTTGGTACAAGCACATGACTCTACACAAACAGTCATTCTAGGTATATTGCCATTTAAGAAAACAGCTTTCAAAAGATCTGTTAGAACATGGGAAAAAAAGGTCTTGCTCTCTTGTGGTTTTATAGGGTGCCAGAGTTTTGGTTGCTGGCATGTTTCACTCAGTTGCTTTCTGTTCAATGAATAAGAGCACTAACATGCATCCCAACTTTGCAGACTCACTGCAAAGGAAATAGCAGGTGGTAAAATGACCTCAGATAAATGTAGCTTTTTGGTGTGGTGTGGTGGGTGGACAGTGCTACAACTAAATAAACAAATTTAATTATACAGAAAGCCTTTATTTAAGTCATCATACTGTGTTTTCCCACACTGTGACTTTTCTGGTATCATTCTTTGTTCTTTATCCATTTTTGTCATGATTAGCTCATTGTAAACCTGTAACATGACTATAGTTGAATTGTTTAGTAGGTTTATAGTGTTCTTTAATGATCAGTTTTCTATCAGACTCTACCTCTTTCAAGTTGACAGCTACTTGTGAGAGCTTTAAGGTCTGAAATCTTTTACTCACATTGTAGATTGAAACTAATCCTCTTTATCTTGTCATGTCATTCTTTGCTATTTCATAATTTTTGCTGTTTTGCTTATATAAAACATGTGTTTTTTACTTTGAAAAATGAAACCAATTTTGCTTCTCTCTGCTATGACTTTTTGGGTAGGAATAGGTTCATAACCTTCTATTGTTTGAATATTGGTTGTGAGATACTTTGAAAATACCTTAGAGGGGAAGAAGGAGAAATTCTTCATTGTATGAGGCTAGCTTGCAGTTATCTGTGTTCTTAGAAGGGAGATTGGGTAGTTTGTACAGTTTTTGTTGCAGTGCAGTTTTGTTGCAGTTCAGGAAGTCCCCTTTCCTGAGGATCTCTAGGAGCTGTGAGAAAAAATGCAGTAACTGTTGCTTCTGAGTGCTGTGAAGGCATCCTCATAAAAAACATTAGTATGGCCTCATCCACCTTACTCACTGATCTGGCGCTGTGCAACTGCTGGCTCTTTCCCCAAAGTTAAAGTGACATGAAGGGTAAACTTTAGAATCGATCCAGGGCTCAGAGGCACCTATAGCAGTGCAACCGAAGACATGAAAGAGAAAGTGACCAGAGAGATAGGATATGTGTGTTTGAAGTGAGAGGAAGATTTTGAGGGGGATTAATGGCCGTGTGTCTTATACTATAATAAATTAAAATGTAAGCATCAGTCACACTTATTGATTACATCTCATACCTAGGAAAAACTTTTTTTCACCAGCCTGGCATCATTGCCAAATGTTAGGATTGACTGAAGCTGAGCAAATCTAGATATTTTACTCCAAAAATAGGGAGACAGTAGGGGTAATGGATTTATTTATTTATTTAGGCAGGTAGCTATCAGTATAATGTGGTTTGGGACTTGGAATTGAACCAGACTGCATGGAACCGGTCTCTGCCCTGCCAGTTAGTACCTAGCCATGCAGTTGAATAAATTAATTAATCTCTTAGGTGCCCTTTTCTTCACCTATAAGGTAGAAATGATAATGTGTGCCTTCTTCCTGTCATGGTTCCATTAATGAATGCATGAAAAGCACTTAGTGCCTAGTATGTGGTAAAGCGTTTAGGTGTATTGTTCCAAGTCAGGATGTACAGACATGTTTGTATTTCCCTGAAGAAGTTTGAAGTGTAAAACAGTTTTTGTAGACGTCTGATTTATAGTAACTTTTTAATAGTCTCAAAAATAAGGATTGAAAGAATCAGCAAAGTGTTCATGTTTGCGTTATCCTTACTGTTGCTGGCTGCCTTGCTTAGGAAGCATTTCTGCGGTCATAGTTGCTCTGCTACCCATCTCATCAGTAGTGACTGTGACACCGACTGAAATCTCCCACTCTGGGTGGGCTCAGGGCTCCCCTGTGAGGGAAAGGTCGTATGATGGGACAGGTGCTGTTTCTTCTAGGAGCACGCGTCATATAGATGCCCATACACAATTTATTTGGAATAATAATCATTCATTCAACGAGAACTTCTCCAGTGTTTGTATATAAGGTTTGCAAAGGCAGTTTTCTTTCTGGTGTGAAGTAGAGGTATAGTTGTAGTCCTGAGGGGGGAAAACATAAGGAAAATTTTTGCTTTGGTCTTCCTGCCACCTTTGAAAATGACTCGATTCTCCTTTAGAAACGGTAGTTTTTTATGATACGTCCTTTTCACAAAGGTTTGTGATGATTTGTTTTATAGAGGAAGATCCATGGGAAAATTAAGTTCTGTTATTTTGTTTCTTCTTGATGAGAAGCCTGTTTGTTAAAAATAATTACCTGCACATATTGTTTCCCAAGTAATGTAGTGAAATTTAATTTGTTCATTTTTTCTTTAAACAGCACAATTTATTTATTTATTTATTTATTTATTTATTTGGTACTGGGGGTTGAACTCATGTCCTCACGCTTGCCAGCCAGGCCGCTTAGTTAAATCCCTGGTCTGTTCATTTTTGTTAGTAAAGAGATTCTGTACCTTTCCAGGTGTGTCTTGCATTTCGCAAGTGAATCTGTTCCTGGTAAGATGTGTAAAGTTTGAGTTCTGTCTCCCCCTTAACTTAATAATTAAGGATCTATAGAATTGCTTTCCAAACCAGTGTCTGTAAAAATAGTGATGCTGGATGGTAGTGCATTCCCTTTTCTGCTTCTGTAGAATTGAATGCTAAATCTACTGTAATACACCTAGTATGTTTCATTCTAAGGCATACATTTATTTATTGATGACATCTTAGCGTCAACAGAAGATACTTTTTTGTGTCTTTCCTCCTACTTGAGTGTGATAGACTTTTTGAGGGCAGGGACTCACACTCATTTAATTTTGCTCTTTCCAGCCTGCTTTCAGGGTTGCATTGAGAACCTTGCTTTTGATGAATCCTGGGATAGTGATTTTAGGTTTACTTTGGTAAGTATTAATGGAACTGAGACTTTCATCAGAATACTTTTGTAGGGAGAGATATAAAGGAAGGGCCTGGTACATGCTGATCAGTAGTGAAAATGCTAGTTTTACTTTTCCCTCATTTCTGCCTGTTCTTTTTTATTTTGGTGATTTGTATAGATGTGTACCTCACCAGTAAAGCATTGGTTTTAGCAGATCCCAGTAAAAGAGTTTTATTTTTTGTTCTAATAATATGGCTTATTTTTGAGCAGCTTCCGGTTGTTACACTGTGCTGTTGTTACTTTCTAGTATGTAAATGAGGAAACTGGAAGTCCCTGTGTTCTGGGACATAAAATTTAGTCCCTGGTGGTGGAAGAAGGGCCAAATTTGTTAACTGTCTTCTAATTTAGTGCTTTGGACTACTATTTCTGCTTTAGAAGAATCATCTTGATAACCACTATTTTGTTTTCGGTAACTTTTACTAGTTTAAAATTATTTATCTTATTTATAAATACCTCTGTGATTGTGAGACTTTGGGATTTCATACCCTTATCATAGTAAATCAGATGTTGGCAGAAAAGGTAGAGTTAGTTTGATCTCCAAAGATCTTGCCCCCATGGACCCCAAAACCTAGTTTTAATCCTAGTAATAAAAGAAACTGCTCTGTAGATCTTGTTGTTTTCCTTAAAGTAAGTATTCAGGTGTGAGTGCTTAGAAAAGTCTTCTCTAGGATCTTAACTAGTACTTTTCTAGAAATGACTACCATGTCATTTTAAAAAAATGGACATTTTTAACAGACGAGCTTTAGGTTTACAGAAAACCTAAGAAGATCCTGTGGTACAGAGTTTCCATGTATCTGACATCCAGTTTCTCTGTACGTTTGTTAGAAAAAACTGAACCTATGTTGATACATAACCATTCACTTAAAAGTCCGTGATTGGATCCAGTCTCTATGCCACATTGCATTTCTCTGTCATGCTTCGTTAGGCTCCTCTTGGCCAACGTACCTTGTATTTGGTGACCCTATTTTGAGGAGTCCTTGTTGAGTATTTTGTAGAGTGCCCCTCTCTTGGATATGTCTCATGTTTTTATCATGACTGGCATAGAGTTAGGGTTTTTGAAAATAATACCTTAGAGGTAATGTACCTTCTTCATCATACATCATATTATCATGTCCGGGGTACAAACATCCATTTGATTAAAGCTGTTGATGTTGACTCTGATCCCTTCACTGAAGTAATGTTTGGTTTTTCTACTATAAAATTACTCTCCAGCCCTTCATTCTTAACCTTCTTTTCCATGTTGTATTGTTTTTTAAAATTTGTTTTTATTTTTCATGTTGAAACTGGCTCTTCCAAGTCAATAAATTGCCCAGGCTGAGCTCAAACTGGTGACCCTCCTGCTTCAGCTTCTCGGGGTGCTGGGATTACAGATGTGTGCCACCATGCCTGCTTCCACATGGTGTTCTTTAGGAGGAGGTCGTTATTTGTAACCATACTTAAAGAGCCAGGGACATTGTGTCATTTTGAATAAACACAGTCAGTAGAACTGTAATTTAAAAATTTATCTGCAGTTAGTGAAATTTTAATAACATGGCTTTTAAAATATTTAAAAATGCACCTAGATATTTAGTTTTGTAAAAGTTTTCAAGCTTCTCATTGTCAGTGTTTCAGCATTTGATATTGCTTGGCAGCTGTTAGATGTTCCTCTTTGTGTACTTTTTATGCTGTGTAATTGATAATTGTCTTGAAAAAATGTGAAAGGAACTGTGGAAGCTTATTAGTCAAAAAGTATTCAATAAAATATGTTAATATTTTGATCTTTGCTGGTTTTCTGTGCTTCTTATTCTGTACATATTATTTCTAAATTGAGGACTTAGTTGATATGTAAATTATGATTAGAGACCAGAACAGTTCAGGACCCAAAATGATCAAGGGAAAGCACCTTGTTGGAAACCCCCATGACAATAAACCTCTCCTTGTAGTTCCCATTTGTGTGTTACAATTATAAAGCTTATGTTAAAATTAGATCAGAATTTCCATTGTAAACTCTCAGCTTCATAGTTGTGTAACTGTGATACGAACTTGATTGTAAACAAAGACCTTTAATGATCAGCCTTATTGGAGCAATTTAAGAGGTTGTTGGACTTGGTAGGTATCTAGCTTCACATTTTAATTGAGAAAAATATACAGAGACAGGCTTTGGTTCTAAAGATGAGTTTTACCACTTCTTACGACTTCCTGATTTTTCCACAAAGAGGATGCATTATTTTAAAGGAAAAAAACCTAAATAAAAAATAACCCACTAAACCTAAAGTTCTTTTCTTCTGGAGACAGGATCTCACTGTATTGTTGTCCAGGCTGGTCTCAAACTCTTGAGCTGAAGTGATCCTTCTCTGCTCAGTCTTCCAGTAGTGAGACTACAAGTGGGCACGACTGCACCTGCCTTCTACATTTTAGTGGTTACTCTTGAAATGTAGTACTTTTTGAAGCATATTATTATTTTTATTATCCTCTTAAAATTACTGGAGCCCTAGGATCATTCAGTTCCACATACACTCTTTCACTTTTTGAGTTTTTTGTGGACTATCTGAACTACTAGTTCAGAGATGACAGTTCTTTATTTGGGTTTTAATAGGTTCAGAGCCCCCCCCCCCAATACTGGGAATGGAATGCAGGGCTCTTGCACTGAGCCATATCCCCTGCCCTTTTTTATGTTTTGAGACAGGGTCTCACTAAGTTGCCCAGATTTAACTGGAACTTGTGATCCTATTGCCTGTGCCTCCCAGAGTGTTGGAATTTAGGTGTGTATGTCACCACACCTGGTGCGTAGCCACATTTTATATTTGAGTCTGGAAGCTTCCTAAGTCTGTAGTAACACTGCCATAAACCTTGTGGTTTAAGCAAAGAACATTTGTTCTTGCTCAGTTTTGAAGACCAGAACTCCAAAATCATTCCATTAGTGTGGTCGGTTCATTCTTGAAGGCGCAGTTACTTCCATGCCTGGTTTCCAGTGTCTGGTTATTGTCTGCAGCCCTTCTGCGTTCCCTGGTTTAGAGCTATTCTCTCCAATCTCTGCTTCTGCCCTCACTCAGCCTTCCCCTCTGGGTCTTCCCTTCGAATGCCTTTTCCTCTCCTCTTATGACAGTCTTTGGATTTAGGTCCTTGAATCCCTTAATTACATCTGCAAAGTCCCAGTTTCCAAATAAGGTCATATTCATAGGTAGCAGGGTTTAGGAGTTAGGTATACGTTATACGTATAAGTTGTTAATAAAGATGTGAAAGTACTTTTACTAAATGTAATAGTAAACAGTCTGGCTTGTGTTGTATTCATGTAAATGATTCTGAATTTAGTTGCACGTTTACTTTCTTTTCACATGTGGTTTACCATTGATGTGGCATTCTTTTACTGTGTAATTAGGCTCAGCAAGTAGATATACTATAATTTGTGACTTTAAGTGGTGTGAGCAAGTTCTTACATTCTCTGACCATGTGCCATTTAACTCTTTTAACCTACATACTTGGATATTTTTATCCAAGTTATAAATGAACATTTATGCAGTTTCTTCTGATATAAATCATGTTTGTGCCCACTTAAAAGAAGTTAAATTTATCCAATGTCCTAGTTTGGTTTCAATTTGTGTGTCATAAGAAGGGATTTTACAGAAAGTATTGTAAATTACCAGGTAGATGTTTGAGGTTGAGTAATCACAAATAAGAATGGAGGGCCTTGGTGTGAGTAGTCAGAGCTGCCTGCTGAGAACTGCTGGCCCAGCCTCCAGATGTATGGTTTGGAGGGAAGGACTGGTGAGAGTATTCTTCCTGTTTGGTGTGAAGGGCAGGGAAATTAAGTAACAGGAGTACAGGTTTAAAAGTATAGTTGTGCTATACGCCTATGGCTGTAATGGTTCAAATTTGTTGTTGTTTTTCTAGGTAGGGTCTTGCTGTGTAGTCCAGGCTGGCCTATCCTTCTTCAGCCTCTCGAGTGCTGGGATTATAGGCATTTACTACCATGCCTGGCCATATAGAATTCTTTTTTTAAAAAATTTATTTTAAAGAGAAAGAAAACAGAAAAATCAGGAAGCAAATGCTCAGAAAACAAGAAAAGCAAAAATGACAACTACCACAGACAATACTGATATAAGATTTCAAAACAAGGTGATAAGAATTTAACAATGTTTGTTGTTGTATTGCATATTGTTATCTTCAAAGTAATTGCTCAGGTTACCAGATACAGGTGTGCAAGACTGATCAAACAATATAATTTCCCTCTGAGCAGTTTGTTTCTTTTTTACTACATCTATTGTAACTTGGATCTTATTTACTCTTTCAGTGTCTTACACTAGTGAGACAATATGGTGTTAATAATATAATTCTTCCTTGTTTTGTTTTGTTTTTGAGACAGGGTCTCGCTATGCAGTTCAGGCTGGTCTGAACTGCATAGCGAGCTCAAGCTCACTTCATAGCCCAGGCTGGTCTCGAACTCGCAACAATCCTGCTGTCTCAGCCTCCCAAGGGCTGGGATTAGAGGCATGAGCCACCATGCCCCACTAATAATAAAATCCTTAAAAGCAACAAACCCCTTTCCCTTTTCTGTTCTTCACTCTCATTAGTCTGTTCAGTGTTTCGTGGCATGTTTAAAAAAATGGTCATCTTTATTCTGTTGTTTATATATTGTCACTACTGAAATGTAAAGTGTGCAAGGGCTAGAATCATGCCAGTTTTATTATTCAGAAAACTGTATCTTAGCTCCTAGGTAGAAAGTATTGTACAAATAATCTGTTAAATGAATTAACTGTGTATGTCATGGACACTCTTGAAATCCATACATGAAAACTTACTCCTTTTAAAGGCTATTTACTGTTCTGTGATAGATGCACCGTAGTCCAGTGAGGCCCTTGTTGGGAACATGTAGGTTATTGAGACTTAATGAAAGCAAAACTGCTGGAGTGCATTTTGTTTGTGTGTGTATTGTTGGTAGTTTACAGTGTTAATTTTCTTCATTCCTGGCTAGATTCATGTGACAGTTTAGCACATTTAAAAATCTACTACTGAAATAACTTTCAAATCTAATTGACCTCCATTTCCTTAAATACATTTAAAATGCTTTTAAATCAGTGAAACACTTTTGCCACATCTTGAAAAAGGTGTCTGAAGCAGTGAGGAGATAGAGTGTGTTGACTGCCTATGTGGTGATGGTTCTTGGCTAATCCCTCTTGGAAAAGAAGAATCAAAATTTTTCCAACCATTGCATTGCAAGACTGGGAAGAAAAGTGCAGCTGTATAGGGAGAGATTAGAACACTGAATAATAAATAAACAATTTATTCCATGTCTGAACCTGCAATCACATATATCTATTGAAGTTTTGCCTAGGACAGCCCAGTTTTTTTGCTTATTGTCCTGATGTCATTATTATTAGTATCCCCTTTCAGTAGGATTTATGTGGTCAACCTGTTTGATCTCTGTGTTCATTAGTTTCCTTGTCTGTACAGTAGAGACAGAGCAGTGCCTGATACATAGCACATGCCATAAAAATGTTTGCTGTCACAGTTACTATGCTTATTTGACCTAGCAGCACCTGTGTCAGCGGGTCTGGCCCCCAGGGCCTTGTATATGGTAGGCGAGTGCTTTCCTGCAGAGCTGCATCCTCAGCTCGCTTTCTTTCCTTACCCAAATACTTTCTTCTCTTGGCCTCCTGGTACCTTCCTTACCAAAATACTTTCTTGGCCTCCTGGCACCATTTTCTTTGCTCTCTTCCTGCTATTTGCGCAGCCATGTCTCAGTTTCCTGCCCCTGGATGCTCCTCATTTGCCTGACTTCTCAACACTGAGTGCCTGAACGCAGATTCTCTGCCTGTTCCGGTCTGATGACTTATATCATGGGTCAGTGCTCCCAAGTTTATCTTCAGTCCCATCCTTCAGTGAATCCCAGAGTACTGTTTCTGTTACAGATCACCACTCTTTAGGTTATTTAGGTCAAAAGTGTCAGCATCACCTTTAAGCCCTCTCTGTAGGACCACCCACTTCCAGCTCATGCTGTGGGCTCTCCTTTGGGAGTGCAGACGTGAATGGCTTCTTCGCACTTCTTCTGCAGCCATTCTTGCCCAGGAGGCCATTTCTCCCCATGACTTATTGTGCTAGCTTCATAAGTAGCCTCTGTATTCACTCTTGACGACCTCACACAGTCCACTCTTCCCACAGCAACCAGTGTTATTCACAGTCTGTCTCTCTCTCTGTATCTATCTATCTATCTATCTATCTATAACATTTTACTTCCACCTTAAAACTTCCAGTCATTTTTATCTCACTTAGAATAAAATCTGGAGTTTTCACTGTGGCCTGCAGTGCTCTGCCTGCATCCAGGTTAACTTCATGAACTCAGTTACTACCCTTCCTTATTGTTCTGGTGTGGTCACGCTGCCCCAGTGTTCTAAGGAGTTGCAGTGCTCTCACCTTTAACTCAGCATTTCCCCCAGACAGGAGCTCGGCTCCCTCACCTGATCCACGACTTCCTCAAGTGTCATCTTGTCAGAGAAGTCTTCTCTGGCCTTTGTATGCAGTGTCTGGCTTTGTATGCAGTGTCACACTCTCCTTCTAGCTCCTTCTGTTGCCAGCCCCCTTTGATTTTTCTTTGGAGTTCACATCACCTGCTGATAGTCTGCCCTCTAAGAAACTGCACACTTTGTGAGATCCTGGGATTGCGCCTCAGTTCCTGACGTAGTACTTGACACCTTGTAGGTACTCAGTTAGTGTTTGTATATTGAGTGGGCTTGGGAGTGAGCTTAAAGAAGATTCATGCGAGAGGTTTGCAGGTTGCGAGGATGGGGGCAACCAATTTCTTCTTTTACATCTGTTCTAGAGTAGATAAGAAATGAAATTGGGGTTTGAATTTTGGTAGGTCACACTGAATGGGGGAAAGGAAATGAAAAAGGAAGTAGCAACCTAGACCTTGTAGTAACACAAGTGAGCGCTAGAGGGGCATGGGTCACCTATCTGCTCAAGAGACAGCCTTTCACTTCTCAGCTTGGAAAAGAAGAAGAAACCCAGGGTTCGAAGGCCTGTTTTGAGCTAAGTAACGTTCTGAGACCTTTACAATACCATTTAATCTTCACAGTGGCTCTTTAATAATCATTATGCTCATCTTGTTGAAGAAATTAAGGTTTAAGAGACAATGTAGTATTCTTAATGTCACATGGCAGTGAAGTGGGATATCCAGGTCTGACTGACCTAAGTTCATGCTTTTTCCTCTACTTACTTCATAATACCTGAGGGGGAGTGTGCAGAAATTTACATTTCATACAGTGCTCTAAAGTTTACAGAAAATTTTCACATATCTGATTTCAATCCTTATAACAAACTTTTGAGTAGCTGTCACCTCAGTTTTGTGAACAGTTAACCTTGGTGTCAGTGATGAATGATTTGTTGCAAATACGATGCTAGAAAGTAGCAGAGCTACGGCTTTGTGTGAACCCTCTGCACTTAAAATCTGATATTCTTTCCTATAACACAAACTTTAAGAAATTTTCTAGTACCTACAAATTATATTTGACATTTTGTGTGAGTTAAATATGTCACAATAAAATTACAGAGCTGGAAAGTGCCTTCAGAGATTGTGAAGAACAAATCCTCATTTATATCTAATAACCAAGAAACCGAGTTTCTCATCTAGAACTGGAAGTACAATCTAGCTTTTATTACTAGACTATATTTAATCTATTGATCTTTCACAACCCTTGTTTTCCCTTTTTTATTCATGTTTCAAATTTTAAGAGCCACAAAAAATTTGTTTGCCCACTTCTGCCCATGTCTTCCAGCGGCTCAGTTCTTCTTTCCATAGGTAATGGAAATTCATCAGTTTCTTGTGTATTTTTCCAGAGACATTTTATGTGTAAAGCAAATATGTAAGCTGCATTTATTTAATAACATCTTATAGATTACCACATATCTGTATATGAAGTCATATTTTTTTAAATGCTGTATTTATATTGACTGAGTATTTTGTAATTGAACCAACTGTCTATTGAAGTTTAAGGTGTTTTCAGTCTTTTAAAGATACTTTTAAAATCTTTATCATTAGAGTGTATCAGTAAAATTAAAGATAATTTCTTAATGAATAACCTCATGTGCCATGTCATTTTTTATATGAGCAGATGTATAGTAAATTTCTATAAGTGAAATTGCTGGATCAAAGAATATTTATTCTTGCATTTTTTATATTGATATGTCCTTATCCTTTATTCCTAATGTAGAAATGAAATAAAGCTGCTTACGTGTTTTCTGTTTGCTTATAGCCATTTACAATTAAAACTCCTGTATTTCAAAGGGGAAATACGATTTTAAAAATATAGGACTATAATATTTGATATTAACATGACAGGTTACAGAAGGTGTAGTGAGAGGGGTATTTCTTTGGCATCAGACCTGATTTGGATGCTAGTGTTACCAACCTTCTGATGTGACTGTGGTAAAATTGGGATAATAATACTAATTGTATAGAGCTGCTCTCTAGACCTATTTTTCGTTGACTCTGAGACACATGCCACATCATTCTCTGCGTTTTATTTCTGAAAATGAGAGACACCAAAATCAAAGACATGTCATGGATATATTGGTAGCATTTTTTTGGCACAGAAGAAAAATTACCTGTTTCTTAATGAAACAAATAACTCAAACTAAAACGTTAGGAATGCGAGGGCATGGTACAGGAAGAGGATGCTTAGTGTGATGAGGAAAGTTGGGGCATTGTGAATAGGGTGTTAAATGTTGAGTACAGCAAGGAAAGTTTCTACTCCAGTGAGAGAATACTGCTGATCTATCAAGCACAGGAGCAGGTAGTACCCCAGGAACCTGGGTGTGTGGAAGTTGGAGTTATCAACTTACTGGTAACTAACAGGACTTTGGCCTGAGGTCGGGATTTAGGAACTGTGTGCAATACTAATTCATTGGGGAAGACTTAATAAGAATGGGGCTATGGGAGAAAATGAGTACAGATTGTATCTGATTAGGGATTTGTATTCAGGTGATATAAAGTAGTCATTCAACAATAAGATGATCGAATTTTAAAATGAGCAGTGACTTGAATAGACATTTCTTTCTTTTTTTGGTGGTACTGGAGGCTGAACCCAGAGCCTTTACACTGAGCTATATTCCTAGCCCTTTCTTATTTTTATTTTTTATTTTAAGACAGGCTTGCTAAGTTGCTCAGGGTATGCTCAAATTGGCAATCTTTCTGCCTTTGTTTCTTAGAGTGCTGGAATTACAGGCATGTGGTACCATGCCCAGCTATGGAACAGACATTTCTGCTGAGATATCCAAATGGCCTGCAAATACACAAAAAGATGCTCCCTGTCTCATTTGGGAAATGAAAATCAGAACTATAGTGAAATACGATTTTCATACCCTGGGAGTGGCTGTAGCCAGAAAGACTGATGTTAGTAAGAGGTGTAAGTGAGGACTTTGAGAAATTGGAACATTCACACACTGCTAGTGTGAATGTAAAATAGGGTAGCCATGGTGGAAAACAGTGATAGTTGCTCAGAAACTTAAGAATTGCTCTAGCAATTTCATCACTAGGTATATGCTCAAGGAAAATGAAAATACGTGTTCACACAGAAACTTGTACATGCATATTTGTAGTAGCATTGTTCTTAATAGTGAAAATGTGGAAATGACCCAGTTGTCCATCAGCTGATGAATGGATACAGTATAGTTTATCCACACATGATGAATCATAAAAAGGCATGAGGAATAAGTACTAATGCATGCTGTTAACGTGGATGAATCTTGAAAATGTAAAGTGAAAGACGGCAGACACAAAAGACCCTGTCTATATAGTGATTCCATTTGTATGAAATGTCTAGAACAGAAAGCCTGTAGAGACAGAAAGTAGATTAGTGCCTTAATAGCTCTAGGACTGGGAAGGGATGCAGAAATGGGGACTGCGAATAGGTGCCAGGTATCTTTTATGAGGTGGCAGAAATATTTTGTAATTAGTGCTGATACCCAACCTCCTGGATGAGTAAAAACCATTGAGTAGTATGTTTCAGATGAGTAAATTTTATGGTATGTGAGTCATATCCCAACAATGTTTTTAAAACATGAAAAAACAAGGTTCTAATTCCAGGAGTCTGAATAAGGAGATTAGCAATATATGAAGAAAGAGCCAAATTATAAGAACACACATTGGTGCTAGAACACACATTGCTTGGAAAATCAGTGAGAAGAGGGAGGTGATTCGGACATAATTGGGGTTTGAGAGTAAAAGGCAAGTAGTTGTCACGTTGTAGTATCACATTAAAGTTGGGGGAGTAACAAAGTCAGCAGTACTGAGACTGTATTTTCCCTAAAGCCGTACTGGCCCTGAGGCCTGTGGTGTGGCTAAGCCGCCTGCAGAGAGGACCTGGGGGATCAATGTGGGGAGGATCCTGGTCGGAAGAGGTGGGTACTGAGTTAGGGCCCAGGTAAACCTGGACAGCTTTGTGCCCCTAGAGATCAAGAACGTCTCATCCATCTAAAGGGTGCCAGCCGAGGTCAGCGGATGTGGTCTAGGGAGCCATGGCCCCAGGAAATGAAGATACGGAAGGCTGACTTAACTAAGGTGGTAGCTACAGGAATGAAGAGGTGGAGTGCAGGGTTCCACCAAGGCAAGAACTGAAAGGTGCAAGAAAGATTCCTTGCTGTCAGAGAATCCAGTGGGATTTACGCAAATCTTGTCTGTGACCATACAGCCCACACAAACTAGGCTTCAAGGAGCCTGCCTTTTGTTCATCAGTCACTTCCGTTACTGCCAGGCATCACTGTGCTTTTAGGAAACTTAATTATCTGTGAAATTTCATTTAGATTTTGTATGTTCTTTGTTGGAAAAAGAATATACTAATTGGTGAATGTAGATATGAGAGCAACAAGTATTTAATACTATAAAGGACAAACTTTGATTATGCTGCATGAAGCAGGCCACTGGCTTATTGTCGCTTAGTGCTTTCAGTGTTGTGCCAGCTCTGAAGGATGTTATGTGGGCAGCACCTGAGTTACGCCTGTCATACCTACGCGTGGTGTCACGTGTGAGTGGTGGGTGAATGTTCAGTTCCACAGGCGGTCTGGATGAATTTATCTGACCTGCAAACAGTTTGTATATATTAACAGTGGCGGTAGCCCTAGCAAGTCTTGATCCCTCTTGTTGACTCTTTTCTAACTTTGCTGGTATTAAGTAAAATGTTTCATGGGACCTTGTCCACCCAGTAAGTTAGTTTTAAGTTGTGGTAGGGTTGTGGAGGGTGGGGGAGAAAAAGGGAAGATGTTTCTTTCTTTTTGAGGCTTGTGAGTTTAGAAAGATAAAAGTCGTAAATAAGCAAAACTCCTTAGGGATCCAGCATCACAAAACTGTCATTTACCTCCAAGTAATTTTCTCTTAAGAGTTCAAAGGTTTTCTTTTTATTTTGACTCATGCCTACACTCGGTTTAGAATTTTGCAGACATTCCCTTTCCCTATTTACCTTCTCTTTGCGTGCGTGCACGCGCGCACGTGTGTGTGTTCTGATGGAACCCAGGACCTCATGCATGCTAAGCGGCCAACTGTTGGTGCCCAGAATTTTGTGTTTTAAAAGATCAAGTATTGGTTGATAGATTGGGGTGAGTTCTTTCATCCTGCAGCATTGCTCTAATTTGTTTAGACGGATCATATTTCATCTAGTAAATTTAGCTTTCCTGAGGGGATTGTTTAATTTGGGAGTGGAGGGAACAGTGGGAAGACAAGTAGATGTTAGTGTTTTTGTTCCTTAAAGGAGGCTATGGCAGGAAGGAGTGTGGTAGTGTGGACTCTGGGCAAGTCGAGGAGGCCAGGGTGTCCAAGGGGCACTTGAAAGACAAACTTTTTCTCCTTTGGACTTGCTCTGTATTCTGGAAAGAGAGAAAAGATATTCTCTCTCCATTTCTTTTTGGGCCAGATGACTTCTCTGATGCGAGAATTCGGAATTGATACTGGCTTAGGGCCATTCCAGTGGTAGCTTTTGTGATCAGGTCTGTGAAGATAAGCACAATTTACAAATATTTTTCCCTGGAGAAGTGAGTACCAATACCTGACTTAGAAATAAGTTCCTGTGATAGGACTGGTTTGTAAGTTGACTTTGCACTGGGTTCTTGCTGACAGCAGCCCAGGTCCATTTGCTTGGAAGCGCACTCTCAAATGTGAGGTGTGTGTGACACCCGAAGGTGCACGAAATTCCAGTGAAGGGCACTGTTTGCGATAGGCAGTCTAAGGTGGTGAATAGCCTTGCCTGAGGCCTCACCTAGCTTTTGTTAAAAAAGTAACAAAAATGACTAGCCTTAGTGTCTTCTGTTATGGGGATATCTGTAACTATCCTTGTTAGAGTAAATTAAATGTTAATTTTAGTCACTTGAGTGAGGATATAAAGCATATTGGGAACATTTGACATAAAAATTAGAGAGGCTGTTGCAGGGAACAAAGGTTCTCTGTGACTTGACAGCTGCTGTTAAAAAGTGACACGAGGAGCCCAGCTCCAGCCCACAGCTGCGTGAAGTTGCTGCGGTCTTCTCTAGTGTTACCAGAGGAATTCGCACTGCCCTTGTTTTAGAACCAGGTCCTTGTGTGTTTAGGGAGACTAAGCCTTAACTCTCCATTGCAGTGATTAGTTTACTGGGTTTCTCAGTAGGCAGTATTTTGAGATTTTAGCTATATGCAGGCTAGCATATTCTTTAACTGCAAGACCGTTTTACGGCTTGGGTACATCAAATCTGGTTCTGAATATTTTGAGGCACACATAGCAGGACTTTAACTGGAACTCTTATTTTAGTTCTCTTGAAGTCCCACAGACAGAGACTTAAAACTGAAGATGCCTGGTTTGCCTCAGAATGCAAGGACTAGCCCAGAGGCCAGCCCTGAGCTAGTTTTGTATACTTAGCCTGCTCCCGGCTCTAGGGAATAACTGTTGAGTGCTAAGGGTTCTGACAAGGATGTTTTTGAAGACCTGTTAGTATGTGATGCGTCTCTGGGTTTTTTCCTGCCTCTGTACATAGTGGTGGAGGGATAAGGGATACCTCCCGTGCTCCCTTTATGTAGGCCAAATGAGTGGCAGCGGCAGGGTTGGAACTTCAACAGAATCATTCTGAAAACCTGATGTACATCCCCTAGCGTTTGGAGGACATAGGATTAGTATGCAAATCTGGTCACTAGAACTGAGAGAGCAGAGTGTGAGGACAGGACAGGACTGGCTAGTGTGCAGTCTGCTCTGGGAAGACAGTGTTTCCCTGGGCTTCTGGGTTGAACCATCTTAAAATATCTAAAAAGAGATGCTGTCATGGCCACCTAAAAGATGATCTGAGCTGGGGAGGGACCCATGAAAACCTCAGATTGAGTGAGTGGGAGTTGTAAATCACCTCAGAATTTATGTCAAAGGCTCCACCTTAGGGACTCTCCCAGGAAACCCGCAGGTTCTCATGAGAGCCTGAACATCACAGAATGATGATGTGACCTTTTGACACACCCTCCATCTTTCCCTGCTCCTTTGCTTTCCATCCCAGGGAGCCAGAGACAGTTTATGCGAGGGCACAAGAGATGCAAAATAAGGGGGAGAGAGAGAGATGCATGGACCCTAGGTAACAGTTGCAGACTTTGCAGCTCAGTCTAGCAAGGGGAGAAGCTTTAATTTAGATGAGTATTGAATAGTGTAATTAGTCACTGAGCTCAACATCTTGATTATTGAAATTACAGTGCTTGTAGAAAGTGATTTAAGGGAGATTTATAATCAAAGAATAATCAGGGAAAGTAATGAGACTTATTTAGATTTTCATTCAGGATCAAGGAAAAGCCTGCCCGCAGAAGGGTGTGAAAGGAAAATTTTAAGCTTATACGTTATTGAGTGCAGTCTGTTAGTTATGTGTGTGTTTATTATTTATGTACACAGAAATTGAAAAGGTAAGCAATTGTATATAGGAGGGTATTGTTAGTATCAGTTATAGAGTATGTATGGAGCTGAGTATTCATATTTTCCAAGTCACAACTTTTAACACTAAGAAAGTTTGAGGTTGGGAAAATCCGGATTGTGACATCACCTCAGGGGAGAGAAGCTTTTTCCCTCTGCATGGTGTTGGGAATTGAACTTGCATCCTCGTGCCTGCTAGAAAGTGCTTTACCATTGAGCTCCATACCCAGCCTCAAATAGTAGGTTACCCAGGGTTGAAATGACAACATGCTGAGATCATTTTCTGGTTGGAGTGTTGAAAACATCGCAGAAAAAGCAAGATGCGATTTTATTTGCTATAACTTATTAAGGTCTGCTGTGTGTCGTGTACTGTGTGCGTCATGTTCCACATTGATGTTTTGACTTTTTGCACTAATACTGCAAAATTGCTGTTATCTCCATTGGATAGACAGAAATGGGGTTTCAGACCGGTGAAATGAACAGCACTGGTTTCCACAGCCAGAGTTCAGAGCCATGTCATGTCTCAGTCTGTCTGACATGCACCTCAGTGTCTTTGCAGTCTTCTCTGCTGCCATCCTGGGTGACCCCACTGCCTGGAGATGGAAATACAGGTGGGGTAGGGACCGGTAACCTCAGCCTGTGTGCCTGCCGGGAAGGGCGCTGAAAGTACACAGCAGTCACTGGTGAATGGCAGGCAGCCCCTGGTTAGGGGCAGCTTTGTGGGCTTTCCCACCCGGTTCTGGGAAGAGTTCTTTGCATTTACCACCTGGGAGGTTTCCTTTTCTGTTACCTTCCTTTCTTTCCTGCCACATTAAAGCAGCCATTGGAATATGCCCTCCTTCAGCTTCTCTCTCTTTTTTTTTCTGTTGAGAATGGGGTTAGAGATACTTTATTTTGCCCAACGACTCAAAACAGCTAGGAAGTGGGATCACATTGGGATTTGAATTTCAGGTCTCTATGACATTTTCTTCTCGTCATGCTGCCTACGGCAACAACTTTATAAATGCATCTATTCATAGAAGGGAAGCCCTTATGAAATCTCATGTTTTGGTGTGTTTTATCATGGGTTTAAAAAATAAAACATGTGTTTTGGATAGAAGTGATGGGGAAATGCTGACTCATAATGGAGGGTAGCAGAGAATCGCAGCGCTTTCCGTCTAGAAGGCTTCACAACCCGGTGCCTAGCGAGCGGTGAGGAATGAGCTGAGCAAGGAGCTGCAGAAGGCAAGTCTGCCACTGGGGGGTCTCCCTCTGCCTCCCTCCCCTCCTTCCCGTCCTTCTATCCATTTCATTTCATAGGCCTGTAAGGGAGTGAAAGATTGGAAACTTTACGAGTTTTATCAAATAGCAACCATTCTTAGAATATGAATTTAGGATTAGATCTAAATTTGAATTGCAGTTCTGCTTATTGAGTGACCTTGTAGAAATAACACCGTTCTGTGCCTCATTTTTAAAAAGTCTGTAAAAGGCAGTTACAGGAAGGATCATTGTTAGATTAAGTGAGGAAATGTTTGTCAGGGTATAAAATGTAGTACCCTCAGGGACCTGCCGTGAGGTCAGCACTCGTCCTGGTGCCTGCTGTTACTGTGATTGAGGGTACCTCACTTCTTCGGGAGCAGAGGAAGCAGGAAGGGGAGAGTGTGTCTTGCAGACTCCAGAGAGACACAGTTGGGGATCTGGAGGAGCCTGGAGACTTCTGAGTCTGCCGGAATTTGTGAGGAAACTAGGCAGATCACTTTACCATTTAGATGAATACCCTGCCCTCACGGAGCTTACGTTCTAGTTGGATGGAAGGAGGAATGGACAATGAAAATATAAAACTAGTGGGGGGGGGAGGCAGTAGTAACAGAGAAGCGGGAAAGACAGAGCCCAGGAAGGTCATTTATTTGGGCCTGAGTGGGCTGAGCGCTCAGGGCTAACCAAGGATCCCTTCTTTTCTTGATGTGGCACTGTAGTTTGTACAGGCTACAGGATTTTCTGAATATTAATTTTAGTATGAAGTTTGTCAAAGATGTGTAGAAGTTCAGACATGGGATAGTTATACACACATATACACATTGTCTACCACAATGAATGGTAATCCATTTTCTCACACTTGTTTCATCTGTTTCCTTCTCCTCTTCCCACACCCTATCCTAATACTTTTTCTGAGAGAAAGGTGCTGTGCTCTGAAATACCCATTTCCAGGCCCCAGTGGTGCCTTTCAGCCCTTTTGTGTGCAAGGTCCCCTGGCAGACTCAGTCCCTGGGCTGCATTCTGGGAGCTTCTCAGAGCCTCCAGTAAACCCCCAGGCTGGTGAGTAGACAGTGCTTGGGAACTGCATCTTCACCGGCCACTTGTCAGGAGAGAGCGAGTTGTTCACCCTGTCGCCTACTGAAGAAGGGCAGCTCATCCTCCTTCCGCTTCACCATTCTTTTCCTCCTTAATACAGCGGGTTTGGATAGGAAGATAGTGAGTTGGCAGTTCTCCTAGGAGGCCAACTAGAGTGCTGCTTGTGCAGTCTAGGGGCATTTAATAACATTCCTGCTTATCACAGCGCAGTTCACTAATGCTATTAAGGGCTTTTGACAACTTTACACAGACCAGACTTTATCAGGGGAAGTAGCTCTCCGTTGGATGGGCTAGCTTCTCCAGTCCTGAGGGAGCGGACAGAAGTCCCCTTGCCCTGTTAACAACCCGGAGGCATCCTGTCCTTTGCGGCATTCTGATTCTTCTGCCTGGGATCCTCTTTCATGCATCCTTTCACGTGCAGTCAAGAAAAGCAGGGTGCTTGCCCCAGCCCCTAACCCTCTTCTTCCCTTCAGTGTGTGCAGAGTCCGTTGGTCCACCCTCTTCACCTGCTCTTAACACAGCCTCTGCTGTTGAGCTCAGTGCAATACTGTGCGTGCGTGTGTAAAAGTGTGCAAATCTAAGTTGTGCAGCTTAATGGATTTTCATTTATGTGTATACCTTTGTAAGTAATGCTCAAATCCAGAAAACATCTCCAGAATGCCACATGGGGAGCTTTTATCTTGATTTACAATGATGAGATACCAGGTTCCAGCAGAGGTCATGGGGTTGACCTGTGGTGTAACTAGGACTGGAATTAGTGTAGCTGCCTCCGGGATTAGCAAGTCTTTCTACTTGTATGAAAACATTTAAGTGCATAGGAGAAGTAAGACAGTTGTAGGTATGGTTAGCATGAACATCATCAGCACGTCGTGATGCTTTGTGTACATTAGCGCATTTCATATGCTGGACAGAATTTTGTCACCTTCTGACTGTTTGTTTGTACAGAACAGGCAAAAGGGGAGAAATGGCCTCAGATCCCATAGTTAGGAGGTAGCAGTGAGGCTTAAACCCCAGACTGGCCGTCATAACAGACTGGTTTCTCACTGTGGTCTGCTGTCTCTCAAATACCTGGTATCTAAATTTAAGTGGTAAACTATGTTTTTGGGGTGGGAGGAGATGGTTGTCTTTCTCACCAGTATGTAGTGAGTGCTCATATTAGGTATCTTCTGATCTGTTGATTACTGGAAAAATTGTGAGCGAGGAAATTTCTCCCCTCCCCTTGTTTTGTGGTGGTTGAGCTCGGACTGCTGGCCTTGCTTACGCTAAGCAAGCTCTCTACCACCAAGCCGCATGCTGAACCAGATAGTGATTGATTCTTTGATAGGCCCTAGAGTGATGTCTGCTAGAAAAGAATCTTTCAGTGAGGATGACACTTTAAGACTTATGTGTAGCAAGAAATGATGTCTTTCTAGATGAATTATGAAAACAGGATATAGCAAACATGAGATGTGGACCTAAGTATCCACACATCATTTGTCTTAAAAGTTAATGTTAATGGAATAAATTTATGACTTAGTCACATGGCAAGACTGTTACAACATTGGACCTGATATCTAAAGAAATATGAAACTTCCACAGCCACTAAAAGGAAAAGCAGTTTAATATAATGAATGTTAGAATTTCATAAACCAACAGTGTATGTTAATGTCCTAGTCTTGCATTGCAAAACCCCATCATATTTGAGGAATTCTAGCTATTTTGCATGGTTTGAATGTTCATAAAATATATTTAATATTGTTCCATTCATTTGATGTTTTCAGCCAGAGTGGCAGGGGACAGTGTATCATTTTTACAGATGAAATAAGAGTAGCCAGTGAAATTCAAGCTTTACAAGATGAAAACATGGTAAAAAGTATCGGTTTGGGGTGTAGAAGCACATCTCAAAGTTTTTTTTTCCCTTCTTTTTTGAGACAACTTTTCAATCACTATCATTCAGGCTGTCCTTGAAATGACTGTATAGCAATGGTTGACCTTGAATTTGTGGCAGTCTTCCTGCCTCAGCCTCCTGAGTGCTGGGATTACAGCTGTGTACCACCAGCTGACTTCAAACTAATCTTGAAGGTATAGGCAACATGCTTTATCCAGCTTGCTTGATGAAAGACTGTACTTTTTGCCCCACTTCCCTTTTTTGTTCAGTGGGTATGAAGGATATTTGTCACCATTTGTGTTTGAAGAGCTGTGGGTGTCTTAAGTAAGTAAGTTAAGGACTGTTTTAATACTTGTTTATCTTAAACGCATGCATGGGATGATGCTTACTACCAAAAGCTACTGTTGACAAATGGTTCATTTAGCCTTTGTTTAGTAAGTAATGCAGTTCAGTGAAACCATCAAGGAAGAAATAGGATTATGGATTGTGAATCCCGCAAGTAAGGCCATTCCTAAAATATAAGTAAAACGCAGAAAGTGTCTTTGCTAAGTACATATGTAAAAGCATGGCGGCAGGCAGATTACTCTCCTCCTTCGCCCCTCCCCAAAGCAGATCTGTGTACTGTCCTGTCCCCAGCACAGCTTAGGAGTGGCTTTCTGAACCTAAGTCAGCAAGCTGAGGGGTGTAGCTTGACTAGGACCTGCTGCCAGCAGGAGTGGCCTGTGCGGCGGGCTGGGGTCAAGTCATTCCCTCGGATTGGGTTAATGAGCGGGTGGGCAAGGGGGTTGCTGTCCCCAGGAGGGCAGAGGGCACCCTTAGGGGAAGGAAACCTCAGAGGGAAGAGGACTGTGTCGTTGTCCTGGTGACTGGTCTTCCCTAAGTAGAAATACCTGCACTCAGATGATTAGTTTACTTTTTAAACCTTTTTAAAGCAATTTATGAAATTTTAACTGCCCATTCTTCCTGTGATGGTTTATGGGGTCGTGGTTGGCTTTGATAAATGGAAAAACATACAATTTAGATAAAAACAAGGGTGTCAGTGAATGCTTGAGGTACCTGCAGGTGAAATAACCCTGAAGTGGTTTCCTGATGTAGTAATACAGAAGGCGGCTGAAGGGGGGAGGAAGACAGAGTGAGTGAAAAAGGTGATGCATGGAGTGTTTCCTCTTCTCGTCTTTATTTATCTCACCTGTTATTGTGGTTATTTTAAATTCAAGTAAGTCTGAATTATAAGTTACTGTATTTTTTGCTATTTTTTTCAAGAGTTTGGGGGCTGGAGATTTAGCTCAGCGCCATAAGCGCCTGTCTTGCAAATGTGCGGTCGTGAGTTCGATCCCTGGTACCAAAAAAAAAAAAAAAAAGAGTTTGAGTCTTAGATTCTTAGCCTTAGATAATTATGAAAAAATTAAGTAGGATGTCTACTTTGCAACCTTTTTGCATATTTCAGATGAGCAAATTCAGAGATATTTCACACCTTCACTTTGGAATGTGTTCATTAGAGAATCAGCATAGTAGGGTAAATGCTGATGTAATGAAATCATTTGACTTAGTTTTAGATAAGTGAAATTTGATAAAGTTAGAATGGTTATATAGCTAGGCATACAAATGAGTTCTAAATTAAGGTCCCCCCTTTTCTTTACAGTCCTATTTTGTAACAGATTATGATCCAACTATCGAAGATTCCTATACAAAGCAATGTGTGATCGATGACAGAGCAGCCCGGCTAGACAGTAAGTAATTTGATAGATCATGTGTCCTGGTTTTTTGTTTTTTGTTTTTTGGGTTTTTTTTCTTTTGTGCCAGGGATCGAACTCACGACCTCGCGTTTGCCAAGCAGGCACTTACACCACTGAGCTAAACCCCCGGCCCCATGTGTCCTGTTTTTAAAAAGTTATCTTTGATGTTTTGCCAGGTTAAACAGTGTAATTGAGATACTGGATGATCTTGACTATAAATAGCCCCCCTCTTTTACTTGTTTCTATTGATGATACCACGTGTTGGCCTAGTTAAATATTACTCAGTAACCAAAAAAGTATAATGGTCACTGGATTGATCTTCTGCTGAAACTAGTCTTGTCGTTTTAACTTGTTGGGGGGATGTATTTGTTGGGACAGTTGGAAAGAATCTTAGGTCTCGATTCTTTCTAACCTGTGGCTAAGGCTATAGTCAGGGAAGTGACCACAGAAAAGGTTCAGTATACGTTAACTTGGAATAGAAAAGCACTCAGCCTTTAACAAGTATGTGTTTGGTTACATGTCCTGTCACTCCACAGAAGAAAACCCTGGTTTTTATTTATTTTTGTATTTTAACTTGGAAGATTCTTACTCACAGAGATTCAGAAATGTATTAGCACTTGTGCTGTGAGTATGGTGTGGGAGGAGGCACAACTAAAATTTCATTTTTGAACTTATTTTTTCAATTTTTTTTTACACAGTGGAGATAAACATCAAAGTAATTTCGGAGATTGTCTGATTCCATCTGCCTAAATGTGTTTGATATTTTTAACTTCCTAATTGATATGCTAATATATTCTAACCACAAAATCGGCCTGTACTGATGGAGACACACTCTGAAACTGTCTGCCGTTAGAATATGTTTCTCTCTGGTGTTGAGCGTGAAGTGCTGAGAGGCGTGTTGCACCCTCAGTGTGCTAAGGACAAGGAAGGCTCTCCTTCGGAGGACCCACGCGGAGGGAGCCTGCCCTGTGGAGAAGCAGTGTATAGAGCAAAAACTCCAATGCAGTTCCCTTTGTTGTTGCGTTTCTTTAGTTTTGGATACAGCTGGACAAGAAGAATTCGGAGCCATGAGAGAACAGTACATGAGGACCGGCGAAGGCTTCTTGTTGGTCTTTTCAGTCACAGATAGAGGAAGGTTTGTACCACGATTAAAATACAGCCCAGTCATGTTACCTAGATCACAATTTGTTGAATTTGGAAATTCTTGTTTTTATAGAAAAAGGAAAAGTAAGAAAGTACTGAATGGATCCTAGAACTTGGTGAATTCTGACCTTTGCCAAATTGATTACTTTTTTTTTTTCTTTTTAAAGTTTTGAAGAAATCTATAAGTTTCAAAGGCAGATTCTCAGAGTAAAGGATCGTGATGAGTTTCCAATGATTTTAATTGGTAACAAAGCGGACCTGGATCATCAAAGGCAGGTAAGAAGGAATTAATGGAACAATAGAAAGTCCTTCAAAAAACTACCGCGTGTCACTTTCCTGCTTATTGCTGAGTCTGGCACATTGGCTCTTCCAAAAATCACAATGCATAAAAAAAAATAAAAGAAACATTTGGGAAAATTTACAGTTTCACACAGTTTTACACAAAATTTCTGAAGACTCTATAGACCTATTTGTTCCAGTCCCATTTCCATGTAATTTCTTGGGTGACATTCAAACTCTAATTCAGTTACAGCCTGATACCTTAGTCACCATTAATATGAAATTACCTTTATTTACAGAATGATTTTAGCGTAAATTGTAATGCTGTATTTGGATTCTTTGTAACTCCAGTTGTCTAGCCAGCTGTAATACCAGTAACCTTCAAGCTTATGAATGCCTTTACTTTTCCTTAGGAAACAGGACCCTTTCCCCTTCAAATAATGGTTTCTCAGCCATACCTGTTTGTGCCTTGTATGTATTGCAAAGATTAGTTAAGACATTGAATATAGGTCCCATGAAGCTTTCTCAGTTTTGTTCATGATTTATCATTAGCATGGAGAACAAAGGTACTCAGTAAGTGTTTGTTGAGTGAGAACAAAGGTACTCAGTAAGTGTTTGTTGAGTGAATGAATCTGGGCATCACTGTCTGAAGATGTGGCATGACTGCAATGATTCTCTGTACATAATAGATATTTTTAAAAATAAGTTTTGCCCTCGTAAGCTTGGCTAATATAACGTGGCCCTATTGTAGTTTATTCCTGTTAAAACCAATTTGTTCAGGTAAAATTACCCTTATTTTGTTCTCTTTGGAAATACATAGTACTAGCTGAACTCACTATCATGAATTTCTGCTAGTACTGTACTTATTTATGCTTTAAACTGAGTCTTGGAAGTTCCCAAACTTTGTTGCTGTAGTCATCTTGAATGTTTAAAACAGTTCTCAGTGGAGCTCAAACGTAGCAAATCAAAGTATCTAGGAGAGAAGAGCTAGAGGTATCTTTAGAAAATACATTTGTTTAGCTTTTTAGTCTCTCGATTTCTGGCTTCCTGGGGCTCTATTTTTGTTCCATGTGTTCTTTTTGTTTGCTTTGTTGGTAGCACTGCTATTTCTACTTCTTAGTTAAAAGTATGCTACCTCAGTGAGCTCAAAAGCAGTTTTGTATGTGTGTAAATTTACTGACCTTGATTCCTAGAAGCGCGTGATATGAAACCAGGCTTTAAAGATACAGTAAGGGAATGTACCTGCCTGTGATTTCAGCACTCTAGGAGGCTGAGGCAGAAGGATCCCAAGTTCAAACCCAGCCCTTGTGACTTAGAGACTTAGCTAGACCCTGTCTCAAAGTAAGGAAGAGGAGAGAGGTGTAGCTCAGTGTTGGGGTTCAATCACCAGTACCACATTGAAGGAAAAAAAAACCCCAAAACAATGAAGTACTATACATAGCCTTAGTACTGGGGTTGTTTTACTGTCCTCTGACCATGAATTCATTAGGTTTTCTTATGATGTACATTTGCCATTTGCTATTCTTTCTTCTTCTTTTTTAGTCTGAGTTACATCAGCATGCATGACAGGCAGGGCAAAACAATTTTTTGAGAAAAATCAGACTAAAGAGTAAGATTCTGAATGACAGATCTTTCTTTCCCTGTATCAGATTTATATTAATATATAATTTGAAATAGACTTAAATGCTAAAAAAAATTCGCTTTTCTTTAATATCTTCTTTTACTGGAGCATGTCCTTATTTACTTGATTGGCCAGACTCCATTTATCTAACATGAGTTTATTTAGTTAACTGTTACTGTTCTAAGTTTTGGAAAGTGCCTTCCTAGCTTCAGAGGACACCTCAAAGTGGTAAGAGAACGAGAAAAGAAAACTTAAGTTTTATCAGTGGTAACCTTAAATATGATGGGAGCTCTGAGAAAGTACTTCTAAAACAGCAAGAAAAGTTTTCGATTGCTCAAGTCTTGAAAGGTTAGTAAGAAAGAAATTGAGAGTGTAGGCATACAGAGAAGGATGACATCATAGGAAGAAGGAACAGAATTTGTGAACAAATAGGGTTGTTTCTATAGGAAGGAATTTCCATGTAAAATTTTAAAAAATAGAAATCGTCTGTCCCAGATTGGTGGCTCTATGAAGCTTCCTCTTCTTCCTTGACTTCTTTTCTTCTTGTTAGTTACTTGCATAATTTGATTTGTGTTTCAGACTCATAGACCTTATATATACAGACATGTTGTTTTGTAGAAAGGCAAGGTAAATGTAGAAGCTATATAAACTTGGCTATACCAGTGCTGTGTGGAACCTGTCTTCTACCCTGTTGGAATGCAGAAAGGGCACAAACTGATACGAAGTAATGGTTGGATGTGTGTGGATTAATGTAACAAAGTAATGCTGTTGCATTAAGGTTGCTGGATTTTGGGAATAGAGTATTAAATTGGCAGAGCAAATTACTCGAAAAAATTAAAGGGAGTAATGCAGTGGGATCAAATGAGTCTAGCAATAATTCAGATTCCAGTCAGTAAGAGTGGAAAACTTTACATTCCTGGGGTATTGGGCCATACAGTGTGGAGGGTTTTATCCTGGTAGGGGAGCAAGATTAAATCCTTCTGTGGCATTGTATAACAAAATCTGAAAGCATGACTCCAAAGGGTCAGACTGTTCCCAAATAGCTAAATCCGAGAAAAAACTCAAGAATATGTGCAGAATTACAAACTGTCTTGCCTTGCTATGTTAAAATTCCAGGCATCCATTTAAAAATTACCAAGCATGAAAAGGAAAAACATGCTCCATCACAGGAGAAAAACTAATGAATAGAGACAGATTGAGAAATGACACAGAGGACTGAAGTAGTGGGCTGTGGCATCAAGAGAGTTATTGTATATCTCACACTCAAGAAGGTAGAAAAAGAGCTACGATAGTTAGAAATGATATAGAAAATATAAAAAGACCCAAATCAAACTTTTAGAATATAAAACTGAGATGAAAATCATTAGATGATCTTAATAGCAGAAGTAATGAATGAAAATATCTAAATTTGATGAAAACTATAATGCACACATCCAACAAGTTCAACAAATTCTTAGCTCAAGAATCTTGAAGAAAATTACAAGAAACATCATAGTAAAAATTCTTAAAACTGGAAATGAGGAGAAAATCTGAAAAATAGCCAGAGGAAAATAAAGCATTGCCTATAGACAAACAAAGGTAAGTAGAGTTATATTCATATTATTTCTTGTTGGAAACAGAACAACATTTTTAAGTACTGAAAAAATGTTATATAGGATTTAGTACCCACCAAAATTTATTTCAGAAATGGTGAGCTAATGTGTTTCCTCAAATATGTAAAGTTATGAGTTCATCATTAGCCAGCGTCACAAGAAAGTTGTGAGGGAGATGCTTAGGCAGGAGGAGGTCAGAGTCAACACAGAAGAACGAAGAGCACTGGGAATCTTAATGATACGATACAGGAACCAGATACTGCGATTGTTGTTTAAATCTCTTTAAAATGTAATTGAGTGTTTAAAACCAGAGCAGTGTATTGTCAGGTACAAGGTTATAATAAAGCCGAAGGGAGAAGTAGATGATGGCAAGGTTCTTAAACTGTACAGGGATTGGTATAGTGTTTGAATAAGACCGTGACAAATTAAAACGTATATTCTAAATTCTAAAGCAACCACTAAGATAGCGTAATAAAGGAGATAAAATGGGTTTAAAAACAACTCAGCTAATCCAGAGGTCAGAAAAAAAACATAAATGTGAGGACAAGGAACACAAGGAGAAACCATGGAAGTCAGGTGTGGTGGTGCACGCCCGGATTCCCTGCACCCTGGGAAGCCATAGCAAGAGGGTGACAAATTTGAACCCAGCCCAAGTACCGTGGAGAAACCCAGTCTAACAGTGAAAATAATGGTGGTGATGAGGGCTGGGGTGGGGGTTCAGCCCCTAGTACTGCAGAAACAAATTAAACACCTGCTCCGTAACAAAATGAAAAACACCACCATAGAATAAAAACCAAAAGCGTGACTTAGAAGATGAATGGAACTGACCTCAGGAAAAGAAGACACAAATGAGTATTACTTCCTATCTTACAGATAAGTAAAAGATAATGCTATGAAAAAAACTTTATGCGGATAAGATTGAATAAATTAGATGAAATGGACATGTTCCTTGAAAGGAACAAACTGAAAACTCACTCAAGAATCATAAATGGAAACCCAGCAGGTAGGGCCCTGAGGCATGAGGATGGTAGCAATTCAAGGCCAGCACTACCTAGTGAGTTCAAGTTCAGCCTGGACTACATAAGAAGACCCTGTCTCAAAAATCTGAATAGTGTTTTATATATAAATAAATTTTATTTGTCACAAAAACTTTCCTTCAAAGAAAATCCCAAGCCCAGATGGATTCGCTGGTGAATTATACATAATGAAGAGGAATGCTTCCCGTGGTGTACAGACTGTTGGAATATTGACGACAATTCTTTCCAGCTTATTATACATGAAAGCGTCATTACTTTGAAACCAAACCAAAGACATGAAAACCACAGTCTGGTATCTCTTATGCATATAAATATAAAAATTCTTAATAAAATGTTAGTAAATAGAATTTAACAAGTATGCAAATCACTCAAGTAGATTTTATTCTAGGAACGGAGAGTTGGTATAGCATTTTAAAACAAGTCAGTAGAATTCATCATGTCAATAGTCCAAAAAGGAAAATTCCTATGATCATCTCAGTAGAGAAAAAAATTGATAAAATCGCCACCCATTCTGATAAACACTCTGTACAGGCAGAATAGTGGGAAATTGTATTAACTGGACAAAGGGCATCTACAATAAAAACCTAGCAAGTGACGGTACACTTACACGTAAAAGGTAAAAATGTTTTGTCCCTGAGATCAGAGACAATGCAGACATGCCTTTGTCGCCAGTGTCGTTGCTGTGCAGCACAGCGAGACCAGAAAAGGAAATAATGTCAGAAAAGAAGAAACAAAACTCCCGTTATTAACAAGGGACATGGTTATATAGAAAAACCTTCGGAATTTTCAAAAGAATTCTCAGATGAATTTAGAATGTTTCCAGGTATAAAATACATAAAAATTACGATCCGTGTTAAAGAGAGTCCATCATAGCTGGACCTGCCGGCATAGCTGGACCTGCTGGCATATGCCTGTAATCCCAGGGCTCAGGAGGCTGACGCGGGAGGATCACTGAGTCCAAGTCAGCCTGGGCTGCAAAGTGAGTTCAAGGCCACCTGAGCTGCATAGTGAGACCCCGCCTCAAAAGAGACCAAAAAAAGCGGGGGTGGGGGTGTCCATCATTGGAAAGCGCGCAGATGAATGTGGTTCTCTGTGAGTGATACATGTCTAAATTTTCTTTTTGTCCATCTGACTCTTTTTCTGCATTTACTTTTGTGGCAATGGTAGCAATAGAAGATATTTCCCCCGGAAATATGATTTTAAACCCCGCTATATAAATGTAATAAGCTTAGTAGTTTTAGGTGAATGTCACTCTTCACATCCTTTACGTTTAAAATACATCAGGTAATTATATGGAGTCAGTTAATGTTTTCTTACTCTGCGCACATTTTACGTCAGCAGTGCCACCGTCCTTGACCTTTCACTGCCAGATACAAGATGCTGGGCCTGTAGCCTTCGTATCTCCATGTGCATGAGTGTCTCTGGCTACCAAGGAGCAGCGGGTGCGGCAGGGAGGAGCCCGGTGGTCTCAGAAGCTCACACTGTCCCATCTGTGTCCTTTCCGTGTGCTGTCTGTGCTTGCTGTGTCCTAGGCTTCTCTCAACCCCTTGGACTCCGAAGGCCCTTTCATGCTGTTTCCTTTCTCAGGGATACTCACCACCCTATCCCCAGCAACTGCAAACCGTATTTAGTTCTTAGCATAGACATCACTTTCTCAGGGAAGCCTTCTCTGAGACTCTCATAGCACTTTTGTACTTTTCCTTCCCAGAATATATTACTGTACTACCATTGGTGCAACCCGTAGACTGAAACTGTGTGTGGCATTCAGCGGTCCTTGGTACCCATAGGGGCATAGGATTCCCTACAGACCCTGAGCATCGTTGGCTGCTCAAGTCCTTTGCATAAAGTGGCAGTTTGCATATCACCTACACGTATTCTCTTGTAAACTTTACATCATATTCAGATAACTTAAAATGTCTCGTACAAGGTAAATAATGTGTAAATAGTTGCCCTGTATTGTTTAGGGAATAATAAAACAGATCTGCACATCTTCAGTACAGTTCAGCTCGCATACTTTGAGTCTTCAGCTGGTTGAACCCCTGCTGTGGAACTCGTGAGTGAGGAGGATGAGGGTTGACTATTCTGCTGCAGGTTGTTCCTGGGGTGTGGGGTGGTTCAGTTTGTGTTGAACTACAGAATCTGCTAGTTTATCTTTGATACAACGACTTGACCTCTGGCTTAACAGCTCGATCTGCAGCCAGGATTAGATGGAGCAAATGTATTTGCTAACAGTGTATGTTAAACACAGCTCTTGGAATTTCAGGTGACCCAGGAGGAGGGACAGCAGTTAGCACGGCAACTTAAGGTAACATACATGGAGGCATCGGCAAAGATTAGGATGAATGTGGATCAAGCTTTCCATGAACTTGTTCGCGTTATAAGGTAAGCAGGATGCATGCTAAAAGTAAGTTTTAATTGCTATTTAATGTTTTTAATAAAGAAGTTATATATAGGAGCAGTTCCTTCCTATGCACATGGCTTGTTAAATTTTAATTAAGTACATAGTATATCCTAGGTAATTGTAGTAGACAGTATCTCAGTATTGTGGAAGTAAAAAGTACATACAGAGATTCTGAAACGAATAAATGGAGCTTCCAAAGGTAGTGGTCGTGGTTGTATGAAGCTAGTGATGGCAGCTGACATTTGGGTGGTAGTCAGTGTGCTGCAGTCTTAAGTGTGTTATTATAGTTCTTCCTTACTATACAGTCACGTAACAGAGCTTTAGTAATCCCACAAAGTGAGAAATGTGGCACCCCATTCTATGAGAAATGTTTCTGATAGCTGGTTTATTAGGCCCCTGTGGTTTAGAAACGAATTCCAAGAAGCTTGAGGTGACCATTGAGGTTTGCTAGAGCTGATATACATGCTGCATGTCACTGGGCAGTACTTGCTAGACTATTTTGAGTCTCTGTGGCCTGACCTCACCTCTGCTTAACCCACTGCTCTCCGTCTGCTGGATTTCTCTGCTAGTTAGTTGGGCAGAAGAGTGCAGTCAGCAGCTTTGCCCCGTGTGTCTCAAGTGAACCGACACGAGGGTGAGCTGTGGGCTTCTTGTGCTTATTTCTTGTCAGAGCATTGTCTTTGTGAAGGGGAGAAAATGAAGATTTTGGTGTTTTAGTTTAGTAGTTCATGAAAAGTTGCAGTCCCATGACTGTCCTACAGGAGTATGAATGCAGTTAATGCCACGGACCATACACTAAACTAGGAATTTCTATTTTATACCTCCTCCCAACATCCCAGTTCCATTTTAATGTTAAACTGATGAACCATTATTCCTTCTTGAAACAATTATTGCTGCTTATTTGAAATAACTGTTTCTGCTTTTGGCTCCTCAGAATCTTACCTTAATCCTTTAACCAGAAGGGAGAAAGGGAAATAGAATTGAGAGAGAAAGAGAAAAAGGGAGAGAGGGAGAGGGAGGGGGAAGAGAGTGTGTGTGGTAAACCTAGGCACTGTTAGACATATTTAAACACCATAAGATCTTAAATTCTCATAAGAACTGCGTAAGGTAGATTTTTATTACTGTTTTCTAAAAAGTTTCTGAGAGGTCAACCAGCTTGTTTAATACTAATGTTAATAAGTGGCAGTTGGGAATAAGACCTGTATGTTTACCTTGTAGGTCATTTTATATTGTGTTCTGTGACGTTATTATTTTTAAGTACACCTTTGAGTTACGGAGTTTCAAATTGGGATGGGAACATGGAGGTTACTGAGTTTAGCATCTCATGTGAATCAGGACTCACCCATGAAACCAAATCAGATGGCTTGGGTTATGCTTGTTTTGAAGCATTTGTGCACTTTGTTTTGTTTTTCTTTCAAAAATTTGCTTTGATCCCTAGTTGAACATTGAAACGCATAGGCACGTAAACAGATCTTGTACAAAAAGAAGGTGCGCTTGTAATAACAGATTACAGGATAGGTGATGATACCTAGATTTTTCTGTCTTACAGGAAATTTCAAGAGCAAGAATGTCCTCCTTCACCAGAACCAACACGGAAAGAAAAAGACAAGAAAGGCTGCCATTGTGTCATTTTCTAAGAACCCATTCAGTTTTAGCTACCAACTGCCAGGGAAGGCCCTCATCTCCTCCTCCTCCTCTTCTGTGGTTTACATCCTGTTGGTACCTTTCTAGCCTTAGACAAATGATCACCGTGCTAGCCTTAGACCAAGAAGCTGGCTAACCCTTTTCATGAAGCTAATACAATGGTCCTTTCCAGATGAATTTAAAGGAAACACTAAGGCTGCTTCAAAGATGATCTGATTCCTTTAAAGTACTGTCTACGTACATAGACACATTCTTTTTTTTTTTTTTAAGGGCTTACATTTATTAGGGATGAGTCAATTGTGGAACTGAAGTTATTTGCCAAGCTGAAATCATAAGTTGTGAAATACTTTTTAACTTCTGGAATCATATTGCCTACTGTTACTCTAAGTAGAAACATAAGGAGTTTTTTTTTTTTTTTAATGTGAATTTTTGCCTATCCTTAGAAATTTTGAGGTCAACTTTATCTAATCTTAAGTACACTGAATGGAATCTACAAAAGTGAGACATCTCAGACCTTTCCTGATGCTACAGTTTTTGTTTTCAAGTGGCCAAAAATACCAAAATGTGTGTTGTATTTATGGATTAAAAACTGTTTATGAAGCCTTTGTTATTACTCTTCCTCTTGAAGATGATAATATTCTGTGTGGCCAAATATTTGGACCTTTTCTGGACTTGAGCGTTTTACTGTAGTTGGTTTCCTAATTTAATGCTTTCCATAGTCTTGCTAATGGTAAGAATGAGTAATTTGTTTGTCTTCATTTTCAAGTGTTTCTGGTTAAGGGATTCAAAAAAAAAAAAAAAACACAACTAAAACTGTTTTTGTTTGCTGTAATATAAAATATGAAATTGATCTTTCCAGAGTCAGAGATGATTAATGTTTTTGCTATATACTTTTATACATTATTTTCTTATCAAACTAGTTAACAAGTATTTTTATATGTTTGTAAGCAAATATGCTTTCACAGCATACCCTGTGTATATGTAAAGATAAGTATTTAATTCTCACTGTTCACTTTTAACTGACAAAGAAAAACAGGGGAAGCTGCAGGACTGTGGTAGAAGCTTGACTGGTGCTGGCTGTACCGCCTTCAGCCAGCCTCATCCCTACCGAGAAGCCTCCCCTTCTCCCCGGAGAGAGCAGCAGGACGAGACTCTGACGTCACTTTCAGAATCCCCCGCTAGGTGTCGACCGGTGTTTATCGAGTATTACGTGTAAAACTTCTGATTGACAATTGAGTATAATTGTGGATGGTTTCCGATTTTGTTCTTAATTCTGTGGATTGTGTTTAAACAATTCAAAAGTATATTTCTGATGATAAGATACTGAGTGGTGTCACACAGTTGTCACTTTATTGAATGTGTACAACAGTCCCGTGAAGTTTATTACACCAACCTTGTACAGCTTCAGGTGCTAGAATTAAAATTCATCTGTTATCACAAAGGTGATGCTTGATTACTCATTTGTTATTTTAGTGGTTTTGTGAGAGAATATTAGAAGAAACTTATTTTTGTAGCTGTGCCTTTTCTCAACATGATCTTAAGGTTGTAGTCTAAAAGTTACACTGATCATTCAGAGGTGAACTTGATGTGTGAAAGATTCTTAGTAGCTTTCATTTTATTGCATTTATTTATTTTTTTGAGACAGAGTCTCATTTATAGTTCAGGCTGGCCTTGAGCTGATTATGTATCCCAATCTGGCCTCAAACTCAGGGCAGTCCTCCTGTCTCAGCCTCCCATGTTCTGGGATTACAAGTTTGCGCTCCCACGCCTGCTTCTTAGTGATTGAGTTTCTTGGCATCATCTTTCTTAAGCTTTTTTTGTTTTTTAATGACATAATCCTGACTGAGGACCCCAAGTGTAAAGGAGTGGTAGAGGCAGGTGGAAATTAAAATCATAACCCTCTGAGGAGGAATCTTAAAACACCTGAAGTAAAGGAGAGAATTCATTTACTTGGATGCTAATAAAATTGTTTAATTTTACTTTGTACTTATAATCATTTATATAGAACTGTCTTTCAAGTCTTCAGATAAAACTACTGCCCAAGAACATAAATTTCATGCTGTCTGTTCCTTTGAAACAGGCCTTCTAAACGGGGTTCCCAGAGGACTGAGCTATAATGCCTAGTATATGGGGTGGTGTGAGTTAACTTCTCACCTGTGTGTTAGAGTGGCACTGGCTGCCTTTCATCTTTTGGACAGTTGATAAAGTCACCTCAGTTGGAGTTCATTCTCTCACAGACCTCCAGTTGAGTCAGGCTGTCTTGAACGTTTGAACATGGTTATATTGGTACAGTGGGGTTGCTCATGCCCCTATCTCTCTGTTTTTTGGACTCATTTTGATTGATTGGCTTTCCTCTAGATACAGGTCGTAGTTTCCTGATTTTCATACGTCTAGTAGTTTGTTTGGATGATGGGCATTGTATACTTTAATGTTGGATGTCTAGGATATATTGCCTTCATCTGAAGGTTTTTGGGCTTGCTTCTAGTAGTTAATTTGCTTACAGTTCAGTTTGATCCTTTCAGGTATTGCTTTTAAGTTGAATACAGTCTCAAATGGTCTTATTTCCCCAGGATGACTTAGCTGTTACTAAAGTATGGCCTCTTTGGGGTCTCTACTGACTGCTGTGAGGGATCAATGTGATTGCTGTGGTTTGTGGGAACTCAAACCCCAGCCCTGTGAGAGGTACGGGGAACTGTTTGGTTCACTATTCCTGGGTCATTCTTGGACTAACTTCTGGAGTTTCACCCCCTGCATCCCAATACGTGTCTTAATATTTTGCAGAGACTCATTGAGCCTATGCATGCTTTGGTAGCTGTTTTTCTGTAAAGTCTTCTTTCTTCAGAATTCTGCCTGGTCCCTTCAATGGCTCCTGCATTCCTGAGCTCCAGTGTCTCTCTTCTCAGTTTATTATTATTATTATTATTATTATTATTACTATTTTGTCTTTGCAGTTCAGACTGACTTTGAGCTCACTTTGTAGCCCAAGCTGGTCTCGAACTTGTAGTGATCTTCCCGCCTCAGCCTCCTTAGTGCGCTACCGCACCTGGTTTGTCTTCTTAGTTTTGGGAGGGGAAGTATTTGTTTCCTGGTTGGAATCACAGATCGTTTTTATAATCTGAAATGCACCTCCAGGCAGAAAGGCAGAGCCAACTTAAGGCTTATCTTACTTGTTTCCCTTCTCTTAGGGATTGTAGTCCATGCTCCCTGGTGTACAATGGCTAAAAACAGTTGTTTCATATATTAGTCTCCTTTGCTTATTTATTTATTTATTTGGTAAGGTTTGGCTGTGCTTCCCCTTGAATTCCTGGGCTCTAGAGATCCTCTTGCCTCAGCCTCCTGAGTACCTAAGACTGTGGCACCTATCACCATACCTGGCTTGGTTCAGTTTTTAAAAATTGTGTAAGGTGGTGGTGGGGTGGCAGTGGTAAATTTGGTTCATACTCTATCATGAATAGAAGTTGAAGTCTCCCCTGTGATTTTTATCATACTGTTATAGGTGCCTTGTAGTCCCCTTAATTTCTGACTTGAAAACTTTCTCACTAAGTTGCTGCCTCACTGCATGAATACTGTAGTCCACGTCTGTGCACACCCCCTCCCCTCTGTAGCTGCGCATTGGCAGACTTCCTGTAAAGAGCCAGTTACAGAATGAAAGACTTTTGGCACTGCCAGCTGTGTGGTCTCTGTCCCAACTACTCAGCTCTGCCATTCTAGCACCGAAATAGCCATAAACAATGTATAAATAAATGCACGAAGGTGGCTGTGTTCCAATAAAACCTTGTGTATACTAAAGTTTGTTCCATATCGTTGTCATGTGTCATGAGATCCTACTCTTTTGTATTTGTGTCGCCTGCATTTAAAATTACAGAGACCATTCTGTATGAAAACACACAAATGCTGATGCTCAGTTCGATTTGTCCTGGGGCTGTGGTTTACCAGCCCTGCTCTAGCAGATTAAGCATTCAGGGTTTCTTTCCCAACTTCAGAATCTCTTGTGCTTCTTGTGGAATTTCAAACAGAATTTCCTGAAAAGAAAATCGTGAGTTTTTGTCCTAGGAATTTTCTCCCTATATTGCATGTTTATATATTTGTTTTTGGCGGGAACTGGGAATTGAACTCAGGGCCTCGTGTTTGGCAGGCAAGTGCTGTGCTTCTGAGCTACGTCACTGGCCCTATATTGCATGTTTTTAGAGATTTACAGAATTTCACAGTTAGACATTATGCCCTGATTGATGACACATGTTACGTTACTTGCTAAATCTGGGGCTTCCAAGTTTTATAATATCAGTTGGTTCCTTACCTTTCCTTTGATTTTTGAAATGTGATGTCTTACTTAAGGTGTATCCTGTCCCTCTTTCAGCTTTTCACCTCTCCCCTTTTGGCTCATTTTCTTTCATTTCTCATCACTACATTTTGATCGCCTGAACAGGTGGCTGGTCGGGAATAGGGGGAAATGATGATCAGCAGTCTTCTTCAAATTCCTATCACTCATCTGCCTAAGGACATTTACTAAGTCCACTTCTGAAGTTTCAAAGAATCTTTTAAGAAAGAAAAAAAGTATTCTAATTAAAAGTACGTTGGCATAATGCAGTGTGTGCGCACTGGTGTTGGAGCCTATAAAAAGATTGTAACTATGATAGGAAACATGATCAAGTAGACTTAGATTGAGGTTTTTAAATAGGATGGGCCTTCTGTGTAGCAGGGAAAACTGCCAAGTGTTTTGAACAGGAGGTGCCTTGATCTAATCTGGTGGTAGTTAGGATGGCAGAGACGAACAACCTTAAGGGGAGGGGGTTGTGTCACATTTGAATCATGGACTCTGTCCTTTCACCATCATAAATGATGAGGGCAGAACCATGCCCTTTGTGTTTACTGCCTTCCCACATTACCTGGCGTGTGCAGAAAATCACTTGAATGATTTCAAAGAAAGGTGATGAAGGCCTGAACTGCAGTAATGGGGAGAAAGGGACTGAATATTAAGTTATCTAAGAAATGCTTGACACTTCAAAATACTGAACAGAAAGCTGGTGGTGCTGTGAGTTAAAATAAGGAGCACAGGCAACTGTCGTGATAGGAGTAGATGCCATTTGTAGCCAGGTGTGGTGGCACATGCCTGAGACTCCAGCAGTCCAGAGGTTTAAGTCTGTGTAGTTGGCCTGGAGGCCAGCTTAATTTAAGGCCAGTCTGTGGTACACAGAGCAGCCCCTGGCTGGAGGCGGGAGGGAGGGAAGGAAAAATGCTTGTGGCAATCACAGTGTAAGGCTAGTCAGGAGGCATTCAGGAATGGGGCTAGAGCTCAAAAGGAGAGGCTGGGGCTAGACATGCAGATTTGTAGTTTATTTGTTTTGAATTAGTGATGGATTAGTACATGACACCCACTAGAAGGAAGCTGAGAGGTCCAAGGGTAAAACTTTTGGAGAAAACAAACATTTGTGGGGGTAGAAGATAAGATTAACCAGCAGCAAAAATTCAAGAGAAGTCTTCAGAAATTGGAGAGAACGATTCCTTGATGCACAGGAAGGCAGGGGTGGTAAAAACCTTTGGGTGCTGTGTAGAGAATGGGGTAGGAGGGGATGGGGAAGTGAGAGAGAGTGATTATTTACAGGTTGTTGGTGACTTCCTTAGGTTTGTTTCATCCATCTGTTTGTGGAAGCCAGGTAAGAGTGAGTTGTGATGTGATTTGGAGGGTAAGGAAGTGGAAGAATTAAGTGTGTGCTGTTTTGAGAAATTCTGTGACAAAATCAAAGTGTTGGGGCACTAACTTGCTTTTGAGGGCAGGTGTTGAAGAGTAGGATGGCAAGCCCATGTGAGGTCTTTATTCTGTGGCGTAGAGATACCCAAATCCTGCCATCTGGATACGTCTGCTTTAGAGATTTGAAAGCCAGAGCAGTATGGCGAACCTTTCAGAGCTACAGCCCGCTGCAGCCCGAGTGCCATAGGTTTGCCACCACTGGCCTAGGGGTTGTGGGCTGGCATCTTCTCTGACACGTCTCAAAGTGGCTGTGGTAAAGGTCCAGTTTAAAAAAGAAATTGAATTTTCAGTGTTGTGGGCTGATACTTCTGCTAAGTGTAATGAAAAATGAATTAACTAGGAAAATCGTTTTCATGAGTATTGTGGCAATGTCAAATTACTGTGGCAGTTTCTTAGTAATGTCTCTTTCTGTGTTCTTCGTGGATGTTGTCAGGCTGCTGGTTTTCTTTGAGTAGCACTAGTGTACTGAGGGAGGGAGGAGGAGCTTCGGGCATGTTTCTGAAGCAGCCCTTCTGACTTCTGGGTAGGAAGATAATCAGCACTATAGAAAAACAAGGACTCTACTTGTACAAAGTCCAAATGTAAAGGAGTCAGGAATCTTGACTAAGATGTTTGCCTTTTCTAGCTAAAACTTTCTTGAGGTAAAGGAAGAGCGTTTTAAGCATGTAACTGCTTGAAGTATGAGGATCATTACCAATCAGCGTGCTGAAGAGTAGAGCAGTGTGAGAAAACGTTAATGCGTGCTATCTTAAGACTTATGAATAATGAAATTACAAGTGAAGACACTCTGAAATTGCATTTTGCTCTGATGATAACTAAAAATTATGCATGCATATTTTATTCGTCATGACATTTTGGACTATAAGGGACTGAAATGCACCTTAAACCAGCTTGGATGCAAAGTGGGCATTTACTGGTTTGTGAAGAAGTGAGATGGGTGGTGCCGTCCTCCGACAGGATACTCTGAGAGCCTGCGTTCAGGGTGAGGTTGGACTAGATTATGAAGTTATTGGGGAAAGCTTGTATTGTCTTGGGGCCAGAGAAGGTCAGATCACTGGCTTTGTTGCACAGTAGCTTGAGCCTCGGCGTACCAGACTCCACCATTACACTGCCTCTGCTTCTCCACCCCCGCCCATGGGTGTCTAACGTTGGGATGCCATTACTCAAATGTGACATTTTAGGGTGGATCTTTTACTTTCAGTTTCAAAGGATTTAAATGGAAGAATTAGCTACATGCTAATTAGCATTTAGCTGCTATTTATAATTTGTTTTTGCATCTCAGTCATTTTCAAAGGGGATTATTTTCATTCATTCTCCCTACTTTTGGCAATATGAAGAACAAAATAATTCTATTAAAATTAATAACACCGAATAGCAACATAGTGGAAATGACTGTCTTCCTTGAGTCTGTGTTGTGGTTAAGGAATAAACACTTATGGTTTAATGTTATGTGGATGAATGTCAGTTTCTTTGGGGTATAGATATTTAACTCCTTTGTTGCTAAATTTTATGTAATGGAATTTTTCAAAGCTGGGCTTTTTTTATTCCAGATCAGTTTCTATTATAAAGTCATTCTGTGAGGCCTTTTTGCAGTTTTGTGAATTTTTTTTTTTAATTTCTTGCCTGAAACATGTAGGCTAAGCAGAAATAGGTCAGAGTTACAGGAAGCATATTTGCGAATTGACACTTCAGCCAGGGATTTGATGGGCGCTAAGATTCTGAAGAACTGCAGCCATGTGAGAATGTGTAAGACACCCCTTCTGGATGCGGTACATAGGCTTTGAGTATAAAACGTTCAGTATACAAAGTTGAAATGAAAAAACTGTACAGATTCTTAATTTCTTTTTCAGTTCTGAGTCTAAAGAAGCCCAGGTTTTATTTTCATTTGCTACAACAGATTTTTTTTCAAACAAAATGCATTGACAAAGTGACAGGTAAGTCACTCAGTGTCTAGAAACTATACATCTGAACCTCTGTTATCTTAAAATGTCAAATCTAACTGGTTTGGCATTGATAAATATGTACAGTCATAGCTATTCTTTGGTAGTTGGTCTTGTAATCTTTCAATTTTTTCAAGCGGAAGTCCAAACAGATTCCATTTTTGTAGTAAAAAGACTTTATTTCCAAAATGATTGGTTAGCCAGAAAGACTAGAAACTGCCTAACAAGACTTTGGTAAGAAGGAGATTTAACACTTCTTAAAATTCTCCATCGCAGACAAAAACACTGTAGTAATAAGTATGTTGTCCAGTCTTAGCCACTAACCCAGTTGTCTGATTTTAAGTCTCCAAAGTTAGAATTAAAAACATACTTAACGGGGACCAAACAAGAACACAAGACACCGGCATGGCTTGTATTCGAGATCCCTAGGAATCACCATATTAAGGAATTGAGCTTTGGAGGATGATGAAACAGTGGGTAGATTATTTTTCTTCCAAGTGGAAAATTCAGCCCCTTGTTACTTTACTTTATGAGGATTACAAAAAAATTGGGAACAAAACTCCAGGTAGCTCAGGAGTTTTGGCCCCTCCAGAATGAGGGAGCGAGAGCTATATTTTTTACTGAAAGTAATTGAGGTGCATAACACTTGTGAAAGGACCCAACCATCTGAACAGTTAGCTTAAAAACACGGAAGACGGACCCAATGAAATGTTTTTTTTTATTGAACAGTCTTTCTTGTGTTCAAGAAAATACATATTCAGGGCTATAGCATATATGTGTTGTATTTTAGAAATATCCCGATCTGTTTAATGCAAATTCTTAAAGTGTATTCAAAGCATTGTATGCATCTTGCCCATGATACATATTTGGATTAAGCAGTAATAAAAAGGCCTGAAAAAGAAACAGTAAGTTTTTACCATAAATGTATGATGTTTTGACAGAAACTGCTGATGGGCTCAACTGAGCAAAATGACGACACTAACCGTGGTAGTCAGGCTCCCTGAATTGGCCGTGCCCACAGTGACGTGGACGGGAAAGAGACCAGGGCCTTCATTGCGTGTATCTGGCCCAAGCCCTGGTGTGGGAGGCTGACACAGATGTGACTCCTCACTCAGCTGGATTCCACAGTATTCTCCTAGATTTTGTCTTTATCTCTCAAATACTTTTTCTCTAAATATAAAATATGACTAAAAATAACTTCTAAGTACAGAGATAGTTTTTTTTTTTTAGATTTTTTTTTTTTTTTTTTTTTGAAGGAATGCCTTTTGGGCAGACTTAGCAGTTTCTCATTAGAAACTGATTTGGAAACTTAAAAAGGCTGGGTGTGTAATAGGGTGATTTTAAAACTCAGGTTTGTAACTGATAGGCCAATTTTGCTGTGTTGGCCTTGGTTCCAATAAGGAAGATAGGTTCATAAAACTATGTTTCTAGAATTATGGCACCAGAAAACAAAGGCAAAGAAAAACTACCTTCTACGCATAGTACCCTTATCTCTGGCGTAATAACTGATTACATTTAAATGAAGCAACCACCATTTTTCTTTGTTTGGGGTACCAGGAACCAAAATTAGGAGATGAAATGAGTCCAGAATTTTTCAGTGTTACGAATAAAAGCCATCCAGTATCAGTGTTTTTCTTGATCATTTCCCCTAGAATGTAGGGATGACGCAGGCAGGAGATACAACAAGCGACCTCAAGTTCCATCAAGTGGAAAGAGATGGGCAAACAGATTTTTTGCAAGAGTGACCTGGCCAAAGCTGAGGAAGGGAAATGTGTCCTCTTCATCTGGTGTTTCCTACCTGGTGCACGCCGGGGACTTAGATACGCAGTCCTTTCCAGACATGGTTGCCCTCCATGTGGATTCTCCAGAGGACATGCTTCGGTTTAGTACAAGGTGACTGTCACTACTCCTGTGCTGGAAGAGGGCTGGCTGAGGGTGAGGGAGCCCCATGCGGTCTGTACCCACCACGAAATACTCAAAAGGATGTCTCTGGCATCCACAAGACTATTGGCAAACCACACTGCAAAAACAAACGGATACAATTTAAATTGTCTTAAAGGAGCAAACCACCCAACCATTGATGACTGTGGAATCTGGAGTGAAGCCCTGGGGAACTTGTAGCCCTGCTAACAAGGGTGAACGTTGCATGCTCTGATCTCCTTCTTGTCTTTGCAGCTGGTAAACTGGGAGCTTTTGAACCTCTTCTTTACGGTCATATAGCGTTCCTGAATCCCGCCTCCACACAATTTGGTGCATTCTGACCAGGTGGTCCACGGACGCATCTTACAGCCTGAAAGTGGGAGAATGCCTGGTTAGGACAATGGGATGAGAATGCGGACTCACTAACACTGGCACATTTATTTGTGTGTCCCCCCCCTACCGCTGAGGCAGGGTCTCACTGTCGAAAGCAGGCTGGCCTTGAATTCACGGCGATCCTCCTGCCACAGCCTCCTGAGCGTTGGGATTACAGGCATGTACCACTGCGCCAGGCGGGGTGCGGTCACATTTATGTATCTGGGCATCTCTGCTCCTGTATGTGATGATTTGTTGAATAACTAATGGCTAGGGTCTTTACTACGGACTGTTAACCCATGTGGATAGATTGCCAAAAAAGAAAAAAGGTCATGAGTGCTTGGCAGTTCTTCCTGTCAGGGACAGTCTGGTTTGTCAGCACTTTGGCTGGGGGGATTTGAGTAAAAGCATGTTTGAGAAAAGCTTTTAGGAGCTTTTGCGCAATTGAAGTGAGTCTAGATAGCCTGGGACAGTGGTCTCAGCAATGCAGATGAGGCTCTTCTAGCCCCAGTTGATTGTGGTCACTTGAATGACAGTGGGCCCAACCTCGGAAGAACTGTCCAGCTGAGCTGGCGCCAGTCCCTGCACCTCAGGGTCTTGATAATAATCGATAGGTTTTGAAAGTTACTATTTCGAGGTAGCTTGAGGTGCAGCTCGTATTTAAGGAGCACCAAACTTTCTTTTAGGCCTGGCTGCCCAAGCAGTGAGGAAAGTGAGGAGCATTGTTTTGTTTTTCCTACTCTGCATAAACATGCCTTTCTCAAAATAAAACACAGGAAAACCTTCCTTGACCGCTAGAGACTGGGTCATTTCCTGGCATGTTTCTTTAGCACTCGGTGTATTCCGTCTCTGATCCCAGCACACCTCTGCAAACCAGGGTGAGTTTCACAGAGCAGTTTCGAAGCTGGATGGAGGTTGGCTTTAAGGGAGGGTGACTGATGGGAACAGCCCCTAAGGAAAGGACGGTGCACTGCTGGGGAGCTCCTCAAATCCTACCGTTTCTCATCATCCCAGGTAGAGGAAGAGGAGGACGAGGCCTAGTTGTCTTTTTTACAAGTAATTTTACGTAGGTCCCTTCCTCAGCCCTCCAGGGAATCCAGAGAACACCAGCCTGTGCCCAAGACTTCAGCATGGGTCTTCCCAGTGCACTGTCTCAGTGGCTGGCTGATTCGCAGGCTTATTGAGCAGTGTGGCCCGGGGAGGGGGGTTTGTTTTTCTTTAAATCCTAAGTTGCCTTCAGTTTGTATAGAAGGAGGGGACTCTTCATCTTTGTCCTGAGCTATGAACAAAACCTAAACTCTCCTCCCTACCTCCAAATCATTCAATGTAGAGCTGTTTTAAAAGTCACTAGAGCTTACACTAAACACTGTAGCAAGTCCCAAATCAACACGTTACTGGCCTATTACAATCTGCCTCCTCCTCTACTTGGTCTCCTGCCTCTCCTCATACTTAGCTGCTGCATTTTCTCCATTGCTTGGGCATACGCTCCTTGGCATGTTTATGTCCTAGCGGTTATTGTTCCTCACATGGAATGCACTCAACTGGCAAACTCCTACAAATGCTTTTAGGACCCAGCCTAATTTTCCCTGCTGTGGTATCTCCCTGAACTCTAGTCAGTGTCAGATGTCCATTCTTTGGCTTCCTTAGCACTTGGTTCACTGTGTATTAGAGCACTGATCGCTGCTTCCTTGGCAGTCTGGGTCCGTGTTTGAAGAAGTAAGCCCAAGGCTGACCTGATACTGCTGCTCAGCTGTGTGGTTAACGGTGAAGAAAGGCACCCAGCAGCGGCTGAGGCCTTCTTGTTGAAGCCACACTTTGAAATGGATGACTTATTCTGAGAGGTCTTGGAAAACCTTCCCTAAAAGACAGTCGCGACTCCTGTGTCCATGTGGTTATTTCCCCCTTTTGTCAAGAGTGAATGGGGGCAGCAGGCTGGACAGTACTTCTGGTCTTAAAGATTCGAAGAAAGAACAAGGAAATTCCTCAGAGCCCTTTCCTAGCTAGGTATGTTAAAGTTTTGATAAAATTCCCTCTTCTGTTCCTTTGGAGAAGAAGAAAAACTGTCAAGAAAATGCAATTAAAATGCAGTTTCTGCCCTACTCTTTTGAGGCCACTGCCTCCCCACTCGGGCCATACCTGGGAACTGGTCCCCGTCAGATTCTTCCCTCAGCTGCTCGCTCCTCCGGCTCTCTCTGGCCTCCCTCCAGCGCAGCTTCTGGATGGATGGATTTCGAAGGCATTTCCGGATGCGGCACTTCTTGCGCTGCACGGTCTCCGGACAGGGTGCACCTCCAAACTGAGGTTCCATGTGAATCACCCGGGTTCGAATCATGTGGCCTTTCCCACATGACTTGTTACATTCTGACCACTGGGACCACTCGCCGAGTTCACAGTCGATGGCTGGCGAGACACAGATGGGCATTAGTGTATCTCAGGTCTGAAACGAGATGTAGTCACATTTGTTTGAACATCTCAGGCCTACAGAATGCTTTTTATAGAAGAAACAGGCTCCAAAAGACAGAATGACTTCATCCAGCCCATGGTAGGTAAGTAGGGGAGTGGATTGGTGCCAAGGAACGACCTGCATTTTGTGCCTTCTCTTGAGTCAGGAAGGCACCGAAGGACTTGGTGTTCAGAGCCATGGCCCAGCAACTCAGTATTGTGGAGTCAGCCTCAGGTGGCACAGACTGGCCTCCCACAGTGCCTGGGGACCCAGATTTTCTCAGGAAAGCTACAGTTCACTGGTGGTGGTTTTCAGAGCAAGGCCAACAAGCTCCCTGGTACCTCACTTGACTCGAGAGAGAAAAGTCAGTAAACCCTGTAGACAAATAGCAGGGATGTTGTGGCTGTCTCTAAGCCTTAGCAGCATTAGTTCTTGACATCCTGTGACCTATCTGTGGTGGTCTGTGCAAAAAACAGATCAGAAATGGAAAATTGAGTAGAGGATCAAGAACAAGTGGTGGTTTATGGTTTATCATAGTGTGAGATCCAGCAGATAGCCCTTTACAAATGTGAAACAATACAGGGATCTGATTTGTAGGATATGTCCTAGGAGGCAAAGGATCCTAAACTTTAAAAACCAGGGCCTTACTGGAGCTAGGAAGTCCTCAGTTAGGTCATAGTTTCAGTGTTTTTTTTTCCCTGTGGGAACTCAGGCAGATTTCTTTCCTGCAAAATGGACATAACGGTATTTTTCTCATTAGAGTGTAAGGGTTAAAAGAAGCGATGCTCCTAGCTCAGGAAGTTCTCCATCCGTGTTCATATTCTCTTCACCTGGCTCTGTGGGTAGAAGGACTGTTGAGCTGGTAACTGTCCCCATTGGAAGGCTCTGGTGAGCTGGACTGAACCATGGTCGGTGGTGCAGGTTATCAGCACCCACCACCAAGTCTAGAAATGGTTCAGGAGCTGAGCACAGATCGCTGAGGTCTGTGCCTGCCATGTCCAGGCCTCAGACTGCTGGCTACTGACTCAACTCTCAGAGCAACCGAGGTAGTGTTTCCTGCTGTTTTACAGATGAGGAAACTGCATAGCACGAATGGAAGTACTCTGCTGAAGGCTACGCCACCAGCAAAAGACAGAGCTGGGGTCTGAACCATGCAGGCAGTGCTAACAAGAGGAAGGAGCTAGAGTGAAAGACTGCAAGTACATTCTAGAGGAAGCCAGAAGATAAATCGTAAAAAGCATGCCTGCCCTTTCACCAGCTAAAAAAGCAGCTCTCCTGAAAGCCTGGCCTAAACTGGCTCTTTCACAGAGATTTTGGAGGAGATTGAGGTGGTCAGCAAGGTTTTGAGAACTTGGCTTACTTTCTTGCTGTCTTCTCACCAGGGTGCAGCAGTCATTGATTTAATGTCCAGCCTCTGGTCAAAGGCATATAAAATGGACACAGGTAGGAGGACTAGAATTAAAAAGCTAAGACAAATCACGGGTCGGACAAGCCTGTATTTGGGGGTGGGGGAGGCGAGGGAAGGGCTGGTTTGTGGTTCCTATGTGTCATTGATAGACTTCATAGCTACCTGCTGTTTGTGTGTTTTGCAGGTGGTAATAAGATTGAGGAAAAGTTTAGATGTATCAATATATCAAACCCTGGGCTCTTTCTCCCCAGCAATCAGTTTCACTAGGTCTCTTCAGAGTCATCACAGCATGGAGCTGGTTCGGAGCTCCTGGGTCTCAGGAACTCGGCAGGAAAGAAGGGGTGGGCTTCGGGGACCAGGACTTACGGCACTCAGGCAGCATGCACTTCTCCGCCTGCTCCAGTTCCTCGTTACAGTCCCCAAGTTCCGCCAGAGACTTGAGCATGCGCTGGCGCGTCCGCATGCCCTTCCCGCAGGTCACACTGCAGTCGCTCCACTCGGACCACGGAGACAGCAAGCACGGGATGGTGTCTAGGTCAAGAGCCAGATTTGCCCCTGAGCACAGGCTTCCTTTGCTGTCTTTGATCTCGGCCCCGCCGTGCACCTCCCTCACCGCTGCTCTGTCCCCTGGACAGCGAGTTCCCTGGAGTAAGACCCTGGATCTCTTGTGGCCCAGGTGGTGGTCATGACATCCGATGCGGTCAATAATCTGAGTACACAAGTTTCCACTTGAAACAGCACTGAACGTCTCAGTGGGCTCTTATTAGAGGCAAGCACCCCATTCCGCCTAAGAATGACGCCCTAATGTGAAACACAGCTGCAGGCCCGTTCTCTCCAGCGGCTGTGGGCGTGCCACACCAAGCCGTGTACAGTGCTTCCCAAAGGAGGCCGGCCTGGGTCTGGCGGGGCTGCACACCTTGGGCTCTCCAGCTCCTGGCAGTGCTCTGAGGATGCTGGACCATGCATCGTCAGCCTGTGACGTGCATGGTGCTGGTAGGCTGCGCTGCGATTCTCCACTCACTCCCTTCCCAGGTCCCCTGCCCGGTGTGCCCTCCCCTGGCTCACTCACGGCATTCGGGCATCATGCACTTCTCCACCTGCGAAGTCTCAGCCTTGCACATGGAGCCGTCAGCCGGGCTCATCTTCATCATACGGTGGCGCTTCTTCATGCCCATCCCGCAGGTGGCGCTGCACTGGTCCCACTCGCCCCACTCCGTCATCAGGCAGCTGCTGGGAGCTGGGGAACCCAGTGCAGTTGGAGTCGGCCTGGAGGCCTGTGGTTCTGCCCTGCTCCTCCCACCCAGCACCCTCACTCACAGCAGTCCTCGTTGACCGTGCACTTCTCCGTCTCCTCGGTGGGCAGCGTGCACACGGAGCCGTCCTCCGGGAACTGTTTCACATACCTCTCCCGGGACCGCACGCCCATGCCACAGGAGATGCTGCAGGGCGACCAGATGATCCACTCGGACATGGTGCAGGTGGAACCGTCTGCAACACACCACACCGAGTCCCGCTCAGGGCTGCTGGAGGCGGGGACGCCCCGCTGGACTGTCAACGTAAATGGTCTAAACCTTTAAAGTAGCAGTTGTTCTCCAAGAGGAAATGCCCCTTGTCCTGATGCGTGGAGCACTCAGGAGTACTCTGCATTCCATGAAAATACATTTAAATGATACTGGAGTGGATAGGATAGGTGCATGTACCACACACAAATATATATTTAGTCTACATACAGTTTAAGAGAAATTGTAATTAGCTTAAATGAACCCTACTTCTAGGACTAGCAGACACAAATTCAGCTTTCCAGTCACTAATCACATTTTAAGTGCTCATAGTAGCGATCACATTGGACGGTGCAGAGGTACATAGAACATTTTCTTCACTACGGAAAGTTTTTTTGGACAGCACTGGAAGAAACAGATATTCTGTGAAATAGTGTGTAAGCACTTTTGTTTAGAGGGACCAGAGACTTCAGTTATTGTTGACAGCTGTGTGTTCCTCAGTCTAGAAAAGTACAGTAAATGAGGAAATTTTGTTCCTGAGGATACAGCATAGTGGGCCTTGGGACTCAGGATTGATCAGAATCCCAAGAGCAGATTATGCCAAGGATTCACAGACACAAGGATGGTACAGTACCAAGAGGACGATACTGTGGCAGCTAACAAGAAACAAATGACCTGGTCTGGTATGGGATTGGGAGGGAATTTTTGTGAGTGCCAGGAGAAATGGAGGATGGCGAAGGCAATACGAGCAGCCTTCTGTGTATCTTGGTCCATCTATGGGTGTTAGTTAAGGCTGCGACCATGGAGGAGACCTTTGGAGCTGGCTGGAGGAAAGAAAACTGAAACTTGCTGCATGTCTTGGTGGTCTTGCTGCCAAGGTGGCAGAGAGCGTGGTGGAAGCGTGGCTGTATGTGTATGTTGACCTGCTTTGGTTCTAAAAACAAGAGAAAACTGAAGTCGTTTGTCCATCCACCTATCCATCTACTTATTCAAGAAAATTTCCTGAATACTTAGTGGCACCTTCTGAGGTTACAAAGCTAGGAAGGATACAAATCTTGCCCTACTCCAGAGACTGAGATAGGCACATATGCTCACAATAATAAACTGACAATAAGATAGGACAAGAGAATTGGGCAGGGAGTCAGGCAGCACGGAGCAGGGGAAAATTTGCTGTCTTGGAGTTCTGGGTAACATTTCACATTAGAAGGCACAGTTCAGTACAGTTTGTTGGGTAAAGCATATTTGCACTTTGGGTACAGTGACCAGCTTGTACAAACACCCCTGGTGTGTGTGTGTGTGTGTGTGTGTGTGTGTGCATGTGCGTGTGGAAATGAAGCCAGAACAAACTGAAGTCTGAGTGCACAGGTCCACCAACTGTCAGCTCACACGTGTGTGATGCCCGGACACTGGTATTTAACCGATGGAGGTGTGGCTGGACAGGGCTTATGGTGCACTAAGAAGTTACAACTGGAAGCTACATGCTAGAGCTGGGGACCAGACTAATGAGAGGCAGCAGGTACAATCGCATTAGTTGGATAACTGTGTTGTGGTTTGATACAGTTGGGTAGGGGTGGGACTTGAGCAGGCTTCCTGTGGCCTGGCAAGACGTTTCCTTGGGCAAGTCACCATCGACAGAATGTGCCTTTTTTTTTTGGTACTGGGGATCAAACTCATGATCTCACACTCGCCATGCAGGTGCTTATACTGCTGAGCTAAATCCCCAGCCCCAGAGTGTGCCTTCTGAGAGAAGGGTTGAAGGCCACACTTCAAGCACCCCCCCAACAATGGCCTCAGGTGCCCTTACTGATGTGCGTCTTTTCGTATCACAGTATAATATATGTTGGGTGTGGATGCACGTCAGAGTGTCTCTGCCCTGGTTCTTTGTGGGACCACATCCGTCATCAGATTAGTAAGCTGAGAAGTTTGCACATGGGCAGTATGAGACCACAGGCTGGTCAGCTCAAGATTCATGCAATTAGATTTTCCTTTGCAAAAGACCTCTCTAGCATTGCTTTGGGAGAAGGATGGAAGTGGGAAGGTGGGGTAACGGGGTTGCCCAGATCATCAAGAAACCCAGCAAAGATGCAGTTGCTGTGATACGATGAAGTGCATTCATCTTACAAGACTTCCTTCAGAATGTCCAGAGACCTCTGCTTCTTTCCTTCTCTGATGTTTCCCCCAAACAATTTAGTGTGGAAAGAAACTTGATGTGTCTGTAAGAGAAGTTTATTTCTGAAGGGGTGGTTTGAATCCCAGGTTCAAGGAATAGTACGGGCCAGGACAGTTTAGAACTGTCCTTACCCACTGGGTGAGACCTGACTGGTGTGAAGACGGGCTCTTCCTTGTGGAGGAGGAGGTTCGATCTGGGCTGGGCTGCAGGCCTGTGAGATGGCTCCCAGCCCCAGGAAAGAGCCTTCAACACTGATAGGCCAGTCACTCTTTTCCTATGTTTGTTGGAATGGCTTTTCAACAGTAGGGTGTCTTCCTCCTCAAAGTGCCCTATTTTAGGCAAAATCAGCAATAAAGAATGAGAGTGCATCTCTGAGAGGCAGAAGAGCCGGGGGTGGCAGTGTGACCTGCAGTGGTGTTCTCCAGGCCAGCCTGTGTGTTCTCTTCCTGCAACCTCACTCTATGCTCAGAGGAGGAGGACATCTGTCCGGGCAGAGTCACGCGCTTGGGAGGCAGTGACCTTTGCATCGCAATCAGCTTTGTGCAATCTGGAAGCCGAACCAGCATGACGTAGGTATTGCAAGTGTGTAGTTGAAGCCTGACCTTTGAGCAGTTGCAGATAGAGGGAGAATTGCTGCAATCAGCCTGAGCGGCGTGACACAGCCAAAGTGCTCTGACTCATGCTGAGATCGAATACCTAAGAGGGCCACCAAGGTTGACAGAATCAGGGCAATGGACCTAGATCATCTTGGCAAGCTGTTCATGGGCTCCTTAAAAAGCAGTTAAGGCCCAGCAGCAGCCTAATTCTAATTTGCCATAAGGCACGGTTATGTCTGCTAGCCCTGTACTCATGTGCATATTTATGCCCCGGCTGGGGAGGGAAGTGTGTAGCCTCAAGAAGTCCTTTGCATCAGAAGATGTTGTGTTCAGAGCCCTCAAGATGTGGCAGGAAGTGGTCTCCCAGGGTTTGACCTCACCAGCGACTACAGTAAGGATCCTCCTGCCCCAGGGTCTCTGCCTGAGTGGGTGTGAGAGACTTGTGCTGCCCTCAGACCCTCCTTCATGAGCTCGTGCTAGCTGGTCTGTCTGCTGGCTCCTTACCTTCGTCACTGCAGCCGGGGCCCATGCAGGGCTGGAAGTCCTGGGTGTCTGGGCAGGGGACACTGAGGTCCAGCTGTGCCTTCAGCATGCGCTGCCGCATCCTCTTGCCTTTGTCACAGGTGGAGGAGCTGCAGGCTGACCACGGGGACCAGTTGGAGTAGATGCAGGTTTCAGGTGTGTCATCTGCAAACAGTGTTTGACATGTTTTCCTGGGCAGCCAGTAAAACTGCAACTGGCCCTCTCCCTCAACGGGCTCATTTGGGGACAGGAAAGTCCTGCAGCCTGAACAGTCTTCAGGAGCCTGAGTGCTCCAGGGATGGGAGCAGCCATACCCTTCCCTTTACAAATTATATTTCAGCACCCTAAATGATAGGAATAATTTCTTTACTGTATGAAGAGCTTTCCATTACCAGTCCCCAACCTTAGCAGACATTGTTTCCACCTTCACACAGGCGTTTCATAGGCTGTTTGGGAAAGCAAAAGGCTTTCGTGTTTGGTGTTGCAACTTTGTCTTCCAGTGCCACCCCCCCACATGCTGCCAAGTGTCATGATGAATAAGGAGAGCTGACATTTTCTGAGTGGGTATTAGACTACAGTACCATTCCAAAAACCTTGTGTGTTTTATCCCATTGATCTGCACAACTTTCCAGGATGGGAGTCCTGTTATTATGCCCATTTTACAGTTGGGGTGCTGGAATAGAAAGGTTAGCTTCTTCCCCAGGGTCACAAGACTAATTGAGAGTCTAGGTTACCTGGCTCCAGATTCCATGAGCAAACTTAAGTTGCAGCTATGGCTCTGCCAAGCCCCTCCCGACTGACTACCAGCTCAGCCTTACTGAGGAGGTAGATGTGTGCACCGGTCTCAGAGGCCAGTGCTAGGGTCACGGCAGAGTGTTCTGAATTCCAGGAAGCCTATGCAGATGTATTTTCACTGCCGTTTTAAAGGACTGACACTATTCTATACATACTCCAGTGTCATCTCTTCACTTATGACTTTATAATCAGTCCTGAATTTGGGCCTTGTTAATCCTTTTTTTTGCAGGGGTGAGGATTACTGGAATTACACCCAGGGCCTGGTGTATGCTAAGTATATGTGTTACTGCTGAGCTATACCCAAGTCTCCAGATTATTTCTTGAGGAGAAATCCTCAGAAATGGGATTGCCAACTCAAAAGACTCCGTTTATGTTTCTTAAAAGGTGTGAGCAAACTATCTTCTTCTCAAAGTGTCATGCCAATTTCCTTCGATGAAGGAGAATGACTTACCTTCATCTTTCTCTTCTGGAGCCAGGTCTGCTACAATATCATCAACATTGTCAGGCACAATATTGCATTGTTCCCCCTGCAGAAGGAATTTTAACTGAAGGGCTCACATTAGAAGAAAGAGGAAAAATACAGGAGAAAGATGGAGAAGGACAGAAAATCTAATGTGCACCTTGTATGAATCCTATGCTGTGGTGGAGTTTTGGGCCAACATTTACAACCTGCCTGGTAGAGAAATGTAAGAGCAGGCATTGCTAAGCAGGAATCCTGACCATGACAGACATTAGTAATTGATGGGATTTGCAGTGACACCTATGGACCTGAATCCAATCATTCATTCATTTGAGCAGTGGGCCTCACCACTGGGTTCATTCTGCTCATTTACATGTCAGGATATAATCTGCATACTAGAAATGATGGGAGGCCCACGAATCCCACAGTGACACCTATGGACCTGAATCTAATCATTCATTCATTTGAGCAGTGGGCCTCACCACTGGGTTCATTCTGCTCATTTACATGTCAGGATATAATCTGCATACTAGAAATGCGGGGAGGCCCACGAATCCCATATTCCAAGGTGCTCTCTGCCAGGGATCCTGTGATTCTAGAACAAAAGGTCCACAACCTCCTTGGTCCTCTCGATGCCCTTGGACCCAGTACCTTCCGAGCAATTCTCTCGATGACAACTCTGGCTACTTGAGTGATGGACCCGCCCTCTGGATCATAGAAAGGACTCTGGGGATGGTCCAGACTGGTCAGGGGCCGGATTTTCTCCTGGGGAATTGTGGGCTTGTTTGGTGACTGCAGGAAAAAGAGAGAAAAAGGAAACAAAATATAAACCCATAAAGTAATTATATGGATCAGGTTAAAAATTCTGATGGTAATTTAACAAGGGTAACTATACTTACAGAATTCCTTTTATACCATATGCTGTGCTCGGACATGCATGGAGCTGTACTTTACCATTCTTTCACACACATGGTAGGATTGTACCCAAAATGTGGAAGCCAATTTTCAGAGAGGACATCCCAGCTCAGAAACGGCCGAGCCAGCTTAGCTTGAATCCAGACCTCTTCCTACTGACCGAGTGACAAGCTTTTTTAATTTTTTTTGTAGTGGGCTAGATGATAAATATTTTAGGCTTTGGTGAACCACTGTGTATCACAACTACTTAGCTCAGCCCCTGTAAGAGGAGAGCAGCTGTGGAGAGTATTCAATATTTAATTGGGTGAGTAGGGCTAGCTTTGATGACTATTTATAAGTCAGGGTGTAGGTCAGATTTGTCTCCAAAACCAGAATGTGCTGATGTCTGTTCTAGATTCTTCTTCCACTGATTTCAGAATGGTTCCAGATTTCGATGCAGTTGATACATATAAGAAATGGGACATTCAGTGCAACGTAAAACACCATAGCCTTTGGACTCTGGTCCTGCCGTATGCAAGCACATTAGCTTCCTTCTCTTGCTGTCCCTGCTTCCGCGTCCTTGGCATGCTGCCCCTTGCTGACCTGCAAACTGCTCTTGTGTCAGTTTCCTCTCTGTGCTGTCCTGGCAGCTGCATGAACCCTTCCTAGATCCTGAGCCCTACTATACATGACGATGAGACCTCTTCTAGGACAAAGAGTCAGACTTCCCTTGGTGTCCAGGACGCCCAGAGCAGGGCTGCGCCAGGTGAGGTGCTCCGAAAGCCTATGAGCTGCTCCCGACTGCAGGCACACACCTACCTCATAGGTCACCCCGCTGTCGGTGCCGGCATCCCAGGGAATCAGGTCTTGCACTACCTTCTGGACCCAGCCGCATTCCTTGGTGCACAGATCCTCTGCCGATAAGCCCACGTTCCAGTCCGGACTTGGGCCCATCATGGTGAGGAAGGACATTAAGTGGCGTGTCCTGTCCACTGAAAATTCAGCTGAGGGCGCTGCTCTCCTGGAAACCAAACACAGAGACCGTTACAGTGGGGACGTGGGCCGCGCATTCCGGGGACAGGTACCCTCCCCACAGTTAGAGGACAAGCGTGGGAGGAGGCAGTTTCTTTGGCCATTACTGGTCTACACTCCTCAGTCTTTGAGCCCACAGCTGGGCAGACATGGAGACAACCCTGTGCTGTCACTCCACCCAGGTTCACTGTGTCTGCAGCACTTATGTTTCTTTTGTTTCCTGGCTGATGTATTGTTTAGCTGTTTATTGACCACCATCTGTCACAGTAGGACGAGCTCTGGGAAAGCAAGGTTCTTGTCTGTCTCATGCATGGCTTTATTCCCAGCACCCAAAACACTGGCTGGGACAGAGTAGATACTCAGTAAATGTTTTTGAAAAAATGAGCAAGTGCTGTGTGTGAATCCAGATTTGTTGAATGTGAGATAGTCTTTACCAATAAAAACTGATGTCCCGAGCCTTCAAGCACAGTCACACATTCTCATTTAATCTTTTTTTTTTTTTGGTACCGGGGATCAAACTCATGACCTTGTGCTTGCCAGGCAGGCGCTTAAGCCACTGAGCTAAATCCCCAGCCATTCTCATTTAATCTTTACACTAGACCTTGGGGAAGGATTATTGACTCTAGTTTGTGGGGGAGGAAACAGGCTCAGGCGGCTCATGTGACTTGTCCAAAGTCACAAAGTGAAGCAGAACAGAGACTCTAACCCAAGCCAGTATTAGTTCAAGGCCAACGTTCTTCCCATCGCCAGCTTCCAGATTCTCCTGCCTGCTTTTCACTCGTCATGCCATCGGGAGAGGTCTCCTTCCTGCTGCCCCCGTTTTTGCCCTTGAGAGGCTGCCTTTGGCAAGGCCTGACTCCGGGGTGCATGCATTGGCTCAGAGCTGGCTCCAGTTGGGAGCCAGGGTCCAGCCGCAGAGCCAGGCATTTTTGGCTGACAACCACCAGCTGCCGGAAATAACATCCCACATCTACAGCTGCGAGGGACAACTAGGCTGCTTGGGATAAATGGTGGCAACCCACCACAGGGACTGTGGGGGGAAAGTCACACTTGGTGGCTGATCCATGTCATTTCATTTTCCCCTTGTGACAATCCTGTGAGATTTGGATTATCCTGTATGGAGAGAGGTAATGAAAGACTATAACTGTTAATGAATTTGGAGACACAGGTTGTAGAGGCTCATGACTCTACACTCCCAGGTTAATTATGGGGGATCCTTGGCTGGGGACCAGCGGGTCTTGGTCCAGCTGGCAGCTGTTCCTTCTCAGTTGTCTGGGAGCCCTTTGCCTTCTGTTGGGGCCAGCTGTGTCTGCCTGCCCCCACCTGGCCCTGGAAAGTGATGACTCCAGACCTGGTGGGGCCAGTGGAACTAGACCATCGGACTTTGGCATCTGGGACTTAACAGCAGGCAGGATGGGGAGGAGGCCTGGCTGTGCGTCTTGGCACCATCTCTACAGCTATGTGTTCTTAGGTAAATTCTCAGATCTTTCTATGCCTCAGTGTCCAAATCTTTAGAATGGAGATCACTATGTGTACTCCCCAGGGTTATTCTGGGTGTCAAATGAGCTAACTTGTGTGCAGTAAATTTTAATCCAGGACCTGAAATCTGAGTGGTTATTGCTGTTACAAGTTGAACATCCTCATTTGAATATCTAAAAACCAAAATGCCTCAAAATCCAAAGCTTGTTGAACACCTACACCTGATGCTGCCAGTGAAAACATCCACACCACGAACCTCTCATTTCACACACAACATTCCTTAAAATTATATAAAATTATCTTCAGGCTAGGTACGTAAGGTGGGCATGAAATGCTGGTTCCCCACATTTTGGATAAAAGATACGTAGTCTGTACAGCATTGAGAGAAGCACTGTAGGGCGATATGGACACTAGAAAGAAGGGACACCCACCTGCTGCCCGGGCAGGGCCTAGACCAGGAATGGAGAAGAGCCTGCCCTGGCCCTGGCTCAGAACCAGCAGGTCGACAGGGCCTGGTGCTGCCCCCACCCCACCATCCCCTCCTCCCTCCTTCCTCCATCCTCAAAGTCCCCGTGCCCAGCCAGGCCAGCCTGAATGCAGGGCCCTGCATGCCCTGCATGGGCATTGGTGGCCAAAGGTCTTCGGTACTTTGGGAAATGTGCTCCTTGGAGCAGCAGTGTCTGGACTCCTGGAAACTTGTTGGAAATGCAGATTACTGGGCCTTGCCCCAGATTTACTGACTTAGTGATGCCAGCAGTCTGTTTTTAATTCTGTTTCTGGTGATCCTTAAAGGGCTCAAACCTCAGCTTCTGTGTCACCTCCTCTAGGAGCCCTTGGGGACTTGCTGATGGAGTGTCCTTGGGTTGCATTTCTGCACACTGCTCAGCTGTCCGTACTCAGTCCTAGGATTGTAATTGCTTCTCATTGTTCAGTCTTCCCTAGACTGGGGGCTCCTTGAAGGCAGGGACCCTAGATTGTACCCCAGTACCTGATGCTCCATGGGCCAAATGAACACAAATATGGATGCCCTGAGCTACAATCCTTAGTAGCTCTGATCTTAGGCAAGTCACTCACCCATGTCTGAGTCTCTGTCTTCATTGAATAATAACTATGTGAGGATCCAATGAGAGACTTTACGAGGAGGACTTTATAAACTGCTGCGTGTCACCTGACATGGTCTGCTGTTTAGTTAAGCGCAGACAGGAGATTTAATTTCCTTTCCCATGGGTGTGTGTTTTGGCGTATAGGTCAGTGGCTTTAGCAGCTGCTTAGAGACGTGGCTTCTCCAAGGACTGCCATCTGGGGAGCTGTGGCACTGATCACAGAGGGACATACAGGCCATGGTTTGGGTTGGTCTTGCACTCCCTGCCAGGTGAGGACACTGGCATGTGTGTGGCACAGCTTTATGCACTGGGCACCTTGACCCTCAGGCCCTCGGGGGTACAGCAGTTCCTTGGGAAACAGCCTTCCTCTTCTGTTGCCATGGAGACCAAAGATCCACCTGCAGCCTTTCCATTTCCCTAAGTATGTGATTTTGGGTCAGGCTGGTCATTCGTATTTTGTATCCTGTAAGTGACACAATTCACAATGACAACCTAAGAGAACAAAAACAGCTCTGCTGAAGAACCCAGAGCTGTAAAACTCAACAAACTCCATCCCAACACACCATCCTCACACTGGCACAGCCAATCGCTGTAACCATGCAAGAACCAAGCCTGTGAAAGTCATTATTCTGAACAAATGCGTTTGGGCTAAATGTTATATCCAAGTCTGTCGCACGAGTGAGGTACCCTCTACAGCTTGGTATGTATTTCAAGGGGCAGGAAATTTAGAGCAACCAATTCCTGCCTAAAACAGTCTGGCCATAAGTTGGATAATATGGCAGATTCAAATCTGCAAGGGCCAGGGAAAACAAGCACCTTTGCACACACTTTGTTCCTTTCTCTCATATTTGACTGGAATATTTCTCCCTGACCTGCGGCTTATGTACTACTTCTTGGAGAAAATATCTCTAATTTCTATTAGTTTCTTGGAACCCCCATTCTATCTTCCCACAGCTTACTGAGTCCACCCTTGCATAAGAATTTCTTATTTAATATATTCCTTCCCTTTTAGTGCCCAGTAGACCAGGGATCATTTTTGTCTTGATGACAGCTATATCCCACTGCTGGGCTTAGAGTTAGACATGTACTGCATTTTCTTCAAATGTTTGTTGAAATAAATGAATTAATCTAGGAAATGAATGGGGAGTTCTTGTACTTTTCTTGACCTTCTAATTTAATTAAAAACCACTTTAAAGTATTTGTTACTTCTATTATAAAATGGTCATTTAAAATAATGAAATGGATAAGAATATATGTAAGTTTTCTTTAGCAAATGCTAGATCAGATTGAAGTTCTTCAATTTGTTCAGAAAATAATAAAAGTTATTATTTCTATATGTCATGTCTTCCAAGATATGGAATTCTGTTAATTTGATTTCATTTTTCTATGTAGGATTTAAATTTGAATCAGTTTTCTAGCAAAGGAAATCGATCTGGTCAGATTATAAGCCAGAGTATAAAGAATAATAATCAAAAAAGTATAATATTCAAAGTAAAATAGAAATATAAGTCAGAGAGCAGAAATTGGAGATTCTAGAAGTACAGAGGAAGATTTACACAAAACAGCCTACTCAGAATGAAAGGAAAAATTATGTAACAAGTGGGTTTGGGCTAAATTTTTAGGGGAAAAATAGGATTCACATCTAATATCATATGACAAATGAGAATAGTTAATAACAAATCCAGAGTCAAATAGAGAACAGCCAGATCATAGAAAAAAATCAAAATTTCAAAAAAATCTGTCAGAGAAATAATTTTCTCAGCTTTGAAGTAATAAAAGCAATCACAAAGGAAACATTAACTCATTGAATTAGACATTGAAACCATCTGCACCGAGAAAATGGTACATGTTTAATGTCCCTAACCCCATAACCTGAAAGGCTCCAAAATCTGAAACTTCTTGGGCAACACCATGATACCACAGATGGAAAATTCCACACCTGACCTCATGAGACCGGTCACAATCAAAATGCAGGTGCACAAAATATCACATAAATTACCTTCAGATTATGTTTATGAGGTATATATGTTATGCACAAGAAATCTCATTATGGATATGAAAATATTCTAACAGAAAAGAATCTGAAATCCCAGACATCTCTTTCTGGTTCCAAGCATTTCGGATAATGGACGCTCAAACTGTACCTGAATGATAGTGACAAGGTGACCAACGTCTCCAAGTGTAACTGATGAAGTGTTAATTCGTACACATGCAGAATCCAGACTGGTAAGAAAAAGACCACAGTGCCAACAAAGGAAGGCTGGGAATGGGCGAGTCACATGAGCAAAATGAGAAGTAAAGGAGAACGCGGAGAAATGTTCCCTCCTTTCCTACTCCCAGAGGCAGCAAGGCATTCAGGAAGAACCAGGGCAGCGGACATGACAGTTGTTGGATTTGAATCTTGGCCCAGCTGTTACTTATCAGCTACAGAACAGGGGCTTTTACCTCACCTTTCATTACAGATACTTCTGCAAAATGTGCACATCGCCCCACGGGTTTATTGTAAGGAAATCGATTCTCATGACCAGAGTAAACTAGGACTTGGTAAAAGTTGATTTTTCTTCTTAGGATCCAAATAAAACTTCCAAGAACACCACGAAATCAAACAGGTAAGAAATGATTTTATGTTTTTGCTTTTTCTAGAGACTTATTCTCCCTTCCAAAGTTACAGATTCAACAACAGCAAGACTCAAAAGAGTTTTCTAAACCATTCATTGGCGGCGTTCTGTCTTATGGAATCCAAACACAGCAATCTCCGTTTCACACTTGTAGAAACTCAACTCAGTCACGAGGGGGCGCTCAAGTCATACATTAGGCTGAAGTGCTGGGTGGTTGGAGAAAGGTTTAAGCCAGGTTTCCTGCAGCACTGGAAGACGCTAACCAGGAAGGATGGAGGATTCCAGGTCCTTCTGGACACCCAGACCTGCCACCTGCTCCTCTAACCCAAAGCCTGCCTGTCTGAATCGTCCTGAGGACGTTGCTGGCCATGGGCAAGTGCTGAGGGAGGTGCTGAAATTTAAACTCTGATTTAAGAACAGCGTGCCTCTGACCTCCTGGGGGAACTGTGGCTTGGGAATTCTGAAGGAGAGGAACACATCTGCACTCCTCTGGCCTCCCAAACATGGACCATCGTGTAATCAAGTGTTCACTAAACCTCACAGCTGGAAATAATTTAAGGCGACTACAGTCCTTCTAGGATTCATTTTAAGAAAGAGAGTAAGTAATTCTTAGTATTCAGACCACACCAGAGGAACTGAGTGATGGAAATTCAGAATTGATTTGCAGAAAACCTGGGCATTTCCACTTAGGTGCCAGAGGAACCAGTGAAGGATGCAGGATTTGCTCAGAATCTGTCTTTCCCGTCCCTGCCTGTGCCTTGGGTTGTCGGAGCGGCAGCTTGATTTATTGAACTAAACAAGTCAGCAACTGATTTGTTCATTCACTGCTGTCCTTTGAGCAGTGGTGCTGGGGATAAAGATGAAGATCATTGAAAAACTAGTCAGTTCCAACAGGCAGGACCTTGCAAAGTAGGTCACCCCGGCCTTCCACTGGGCCTAGGAGGCAGGAATCCCATTAACCTCAATTGAGCAGGCTGGGGGAGGAGGGGCAGGCCTGCTTCGCAAAACAAAACTTGGCTTCGTGTAGGCTTCCTAATTTGACTTCCTAATGAGATTTGGAAGAGGAACGTGGAGCCTAGGCTATGGGAAAAATCAAAGGAAAATTCCTTTCCCTTAGCAAGTTGGTGGCACAGAGTGGAGAGGTCTTGAGTGCTTGGGACGTCTGAGTGTTTGCCACCAAGTAATGCTCTTCGGCTGGGGTCGCAGAACGTCTGAGGGATGGGTGAAGTGTGAGAAGCTGTTCCAAAATACTTCTTGCAATTTTGCAGGGAGTCTCTTCCACCTTGAAGAAAGAAGAGAGCTTAAAAAATAAAATAGCTCCATTGATTTCGGTCTGCTTGGATAGGACCACAGTCCTATCTTTCCTCTTTCATAGCAAACTGCACCAGAGAGTTGCCTGCATGCCTGACTCTGTAACCCCAGTCACATTCTGCCGGCTGAGCGGGCTGTGTCCCTTCCCTCAGCAGAGAGTGTTCCCAATAGGGCCACGTGTGACCTCTCTGTTCAGAAATCAAAGGTGTGCACTTGATCTCCAAGCTGCACGAGCCCCAGCTGACAGCTCTCCTTGAATACTCTTCTGCTGGCTTCTGGGTATCAGACTTCCTCCGGGATCTCTTTGCTGTTTCTTTTCCGTTTCCTTTGTGCGAAAGTCCTCCTCAGCATGCGGCGTGGGAGCTCTCTGGGACTCAGTCCTAAACCCTTGACTCTAATTCTCAAGCTCTCTCTCCTCTGTGCCTCTGGCCTTGGTTCTCTCCCATTCTTCCACGACTCTCAATTACATTAGTGGTACGTTAGTTTACGCACTTGATTCTTTCCATGATTCTGTCCACAACTGAATTGAACAAGAACTGAATCAAATTCGACAATCAGGTTCAATGTTGATCTTATGGGGAAATTTCATTCAGCTCTCATCCAGTTTGGTTTGGGACCAGGATCATGGAGAGAATTGAGTTTGTGAACTGAGTACTACTGTAAACCAGCACAAAATTCTTGCCCCTGAAACTCAGAACTATATAACTGACTGGGTACTTAACACTTTTATCTGGATTTGTTGAGGGGGGGCAGCGGTGTGGTAACAGGATTGAGCCTGGGATCTTTGACTGAACTACATCCCCAGCCCTTTTTATTTTTTAAAATTGAGAGAAGATCTAAGTCACCCAGCTTGGGGTCAAACTTGCCATCCTGTTCCAGTTTCCCAGAGTACTGTGATTACAGGCATGCACCACCATGCCCTGCTCTCCATCCAGCCACCCTGAAGACATCTTAACAACAAAGTGGTCAGAACCGATCTCACCGGCTTCCCCATCAAACATCATTGAATGTTCCCAGTCTTACGGGTGGCACCAATTCCTTGTTTAGGTTAGTTCTACACCTAGGACGCATCTGGACTGCTCTGTTTCCCTCAGCATTTCTAACTCTGTTACCACATCCTGGTGGCACCGCCTCCCAAATGCACTGCTCACATCTATGCACCACCCCCACGCCAGTCACCACCAGTCCTCTCCTACCCGGCTCACTGCCTCTGCCTCCTCGCCAGTCTCACCTCATCTACCTTTTCACATGGGAACCCGAGTGTCATTGTTTTTTAAATGCAAATCAGATCGTATCATTCTTCTGATTAAAATGCTTCAGTGATTTCCCATTCCTTTTAATGGAAAAATCAAAAATTTTAATGTTGCCTGGCTTGGTCCCACAGCAAGCTCATCTTTGATTTCTGAATCCAGTTATAACTGCAGTCTTTTGGTACCTTAAATATCCTCTCCTGCCTCTTCAAATAGGGCCTTTGCACACATAGTCTCTCTGGGTTTTTGAGAACATTCTCCCCGAGTTTGGTTCTTTACTTAGTCAACTCCTGATTCCTTAGATCTTGAACCAGTCCTGTTTCCTCAATGACTCTGCCCCTGACTCCACTCCGAGCTGGCTCAGGGTCCCTTCACACACTGTGCCACGCCTCGTGTCTTCCTGCCACAGCCATATCACCTTGATTTGCGTGGTCACTGAATAAACGTCTCCCCTGCTAAACGTCAGCTCCATGAGGAGCTCACTCTGGGGCTCCCCACAGCCTCCCCAAGTACCTTTCAGGCTATGTTTCTATCGGAGACCTTCGACAAGCTTTTGTTTAATCAATGAAACGTTTCTGTCATCCTTGATAGAAGGGTACAGGGTCAATGAAAGATTTTACTTCATTTATTTTTGAGGTGGAATTCAGACAAACCAATGTGGTCCCATGATTAATTTCATGCTGATCAGAAGCCCAACTGGAAGACAGATATGTCTTGGCTAATTAAGTAAGCAAATGAGGGAGTTGTTACTTAACCAGAGGGATGTTGTTACAGTGTGAAAGTATTAGTCAGCTGGATATGGTTGGACTTCTAGTTCCTCTCTTAAAGCACCTGGATGATGACACTGGACCTGTAAGCTCTGAGTCTCAGTTTCACCATCTGTAAAATGGATTTACCTCATAGGTGCAAGGATTAAGCTGGTTAATACATATAAGTGCCTCCCAGAGTACTTGGGTGCCCAATAGATGCTTAAAGTGAAAATATTTCCCCATCTCTTTTTTGCTTTAATCTCTCCCTCCTTTTCTCGCTTTCCTAAATGTACAATGCTTTGTAGTTGACAATTTTTCCTAACCCCAGGCTCCTCAAGGGCTAAGGGCTCCTTAGCGATGTAAAACTTGGCACCTGCAAACTGAGGCCCAGGTGTTCCTAACACGCACCTGCCCTTGTATCCTGCCCTTCTTGAGGACCCGACAAAGAGAGGTTCTTCATGTTTAGCTCTTGGGGGTCTGGAAACCAGGAGAAACCAGAGAGACACACAATCTGAGCAAATAGATTCAGGGTGGCCTGATGGCTAGTTGATGTCAGTTATGCAGAAGGAGCTCTCTGGTGTGAGCTTCCTCAAGGGAGGATCCGGGGCACTGGGTCGCTCGGAGATCACTGCAGCCCAAAGGCCCCCATGCAGCCAGCGGGCTGCCTTGGCTCACCCATCCAAGGATCAGCTTTCTTTCTCTCCTCAGACATCCGCTTTCAGCCTCAGCGCTCCCAGCCTGGGCTGGTTGTGATCCTCGGAGGCATCCCTCCAGACCCAGGTGTGTACTCCTGCACAAAGCCTTCGCCGACCTCTCCCTGGGTCACACCTCTTCTCTGGGCCTCCAGAGCTGCTCATATCTCCACCCTGCTGCTTATGCCCCTGAGCACACAGGGCTACCACGATGACACTGTGTGTTTTATATTGTGTCTATGGTGCCACTGGGATTTATGCAAAGGGCAGACCTGGAACGGGAACTCTGCTTATTGTCTGTCTCCTCTGTTGAATCCAAAAAACAGGGATTGTGTTTAGGGCTGGCACAGAATAGCTGTGTGCAGAGCTGTTAGTTTGTTGAACAGGTAAAGGGCAGGCGCTAGGCGCCTGGCAACAGCTTTCTTGTCCTGGCTTGTCACGTGGGAGTGCTCCTCCTCCCGGGCTCCTGCTGCCCCACTCTGGGGAGTGATCCTCCGAATGGCCTGTGATTTTTTCCTATCCTTTTGCCTTTGCCTTTTCACCAACTGAGCAGGATCTCGTGCATTCCCTGTGTTACTGCTGTCTGCGTCAATGCCATTGTTAATGGATGCAGACCGCTCCGCGGAGGGCTGGCCGAGCCATTTTTCATGAGCCGTTTCCTCAAGGGATGAGTGGCAATCAAAAGTTGTTCAAGGAACTGCACAGGATTCAGGGTAGGCGGAGGAAATGAGCCCATAGGAAAACGACGCTGGGACTAAAGTGTGTTCATGTTCACTGCGACCTGTGAACCCAAACTAAGGGTGGGGACTTGGTCCTGGAGGTCAAGGGTCACAGACGGACTGTAAGAGGAGGAGCAAACAGTAGGCTCAGATTCTTGAAAATTGTTCTGGAAACAATATGGATGAGGAATTGGATTGGGAAGGAAAGACAGGCAAAGTATTCTAGGCATGAAGAGACAGTGGTGGTCTGAACTAATGGCAGGAGCATAGGCACACAGAGGTTAATTTATGAGCAAGAGGAAGACAGAGTCACAGGATTTTCGGACTCACCATACTTTTGAAGTTTCTCCACATGGGGAACAACTGGTTTGTGTGAAGGTGATGGGTTCCCTCTTGGACACAGTGAGTTAAAGGACATGTGGGCTATCCATGGAGAAGTGTCCAAGAAACTGATGGAGCTGATAGAGGTATCACTCATTCTCCACCCATCCATCCATCCATCCATCCGTCCATCCATCCATCTACCCACCCACCCACCCATCCATCTGTCCATCCGTCCATCTGTCCATCCTTTCATCTACCCATCCACCCATCCACTCATCCACCCATCTATCCATCCCCTGGGAATGGGAATGGTAGTTTGGGAACTATCAGCATATCTTTGTTTGTTTTGTTTTTTGGTACTGGGGCTTGAACTCAGGACCTCATGCTTGCCAGGCAGGCGCTTAAGCCACTGAGCTAAATCCCCAGCCCTATCAGCATATCTTTGGCCACCAACTCCAGGGCAATGAAGTCTCCGAGGGACACAGCAAACTGAAAAGAGATTGGGGCTCGGAATAGGATTCAGGGTAAGTCCAGCTTTCTGAGAGTCACACTCACTTCGAGGGAGTACATCTGTATGCTTTTAGGGCAAACGTATGTTTGATGTGTTACGGCCAAGGCATGAATGAGGACCACTGGGAGAAACAGAGGCACGCACGATACTCCACACATGAGCAGTATTTTACCTGCTGGTACATTACTGACTTTAACAATGTGACTAGGTTGTGGTAGCCATTAGCCAGGCAGCTCCCAGTACAAGGCTAGGATCGGGGGGGACGGGGCTGTTTGCTACTTACACGTTGAGAGGCTGCCAAGCTGGCCACTGGGCTTTGGCTTTGATGACGGTGAGGACCTCATCACTCTGCCAAAAAAGAATGACAAACGTTTAGTGAACAGGCTCATGGGAATGAGAGGGATTTGACAGTGACATTGTCTGCCACTATTCTGTTTCCTGCTGTGGAGCCTCTCCTTGCCCAGGTGTGTACCCATCTTGCCCCATGATGGGAACACCTTAGGGTATCAAGCAACATGAAGAGGTGGCACTGAGTGTCCTGTGAGCCTGGTTGAGCCCATCCAGCTACACCTTTGGTCTTCAGCCTGGCCCTCCCCTACTAGACTAGACCTCTGACCTTGTTGGCGAGATGTTCAGATTTCACTCAGCCTGCAGGGTCTCATCATGTGTCTGTGTCCAGGCCTCAAGTGGGGCCTGCTCCAGGCCAGGGGGTGCCACAATGCAGCCAAGACTTTACCCCGAGGACAGTCACCCCTGGCCTCCCCTGCCGTTGAGTCAGTGTCCCTTGGACCCTGAGGTTGGAACAAAGCCCAAGCTCCACATACCTTGCCCCACTCATGAGATTCTGTTCTATTTTGCTTTGGGCACTGTGTTGGGCACTAGTACAGCATGGGGAACCTAAAATAATATTTTACAGGAATAATTTGATAATTGACATTTTGAAAGAAAGCAGTAAGTAGTCATTATGGAGTAAAAATCAGAACTTCATTGATCTCAGTTTGAGATTTGGTTGAGTGTCTTAGTTTCCCACTGAGGGGAGAGGGTGAAAGATGTCACCACATCCGCAAAACTCAGGGCCTGCACAAGGCCAGACTTGGCTTTGGGAGAGGCGTTCCCCAGAGCGGACTTTGCTGGCCCGAGACGTCCCCTTCCCCTGCTTGGGCCCGCAGTGCTCAGACACCTTCATTTATTATGGATAGAAGACTCCAGAATGTCACCAGGCAGGAAAGGAAGAGCTTTCTTGCCAACTGAACAGATCCCCGAGTCCCAGGGAGCAGAGATCACTTGGCTGGCTCGCAGCTACACCCCAGTCCTCAGAGCTGCACCTGGCAGTAGGAGCCTAGAACATATTGGGGATGAACTGGTGAACTTCTCTTTGGATGCATAACTTGCCTAGAAAACCTCACAGCCCCGAGGACACTAGGAGGAAGGAGGCTGGGGTTGTCTTCCAGACCCAACCCCAAGGGTGGTGAAAAGCTTTCTCAGTCCAGAGGGTCTTTTCTACCATCAGGGAAGGGGAAGGGGCCGGGCATATCCAGCATGGCTGGGGCCTGCACAGATGGTCACAGGGGAGGTGGCGGCAGGAGCTAGGCCTGCAGGACGAGTCTGCAGAGTTCACAGCCTCTTTCTGAGTGCAGGGCCCTGGGGTGCCCACTTTGGGTTGCAGGAAAGAGTCTTGAGATACACAGCTGCTCCTGTATTCACAGGTCTGCAGGAAAAGCATTTCCTAGCGCCACCTGAGTGATTACATTTCTCAAGGAAGGGTTCTTTATTCATAGTGTAACCCTCCTAATAAATACATGGTGAATAACTAGGAGAAGCTGTTTACCACAGTCATGGGTGGAACAGGAGCTGTTTCTCGAATGCCAGCTCAGTATCTCCGTAACCTGCGCACGACACACGGAGACTTCATCTGACCCTGGAGCCTCGAGCCCCTCCAGTGAGCCTGTGTGACCTCCGCACACATCCACCGGCTTCCTGAGCAGACTCCAGAGCTTCCTCCAACTCTGCCCCCTCACACCAGATGGGTTCCAAGCCCTCTGCACTGAAGATCGTGACTGACCACATCCATTCCCTACCCAGCAATGGCTCCCAAGGCCGCCGTGGTCACATCTTACTCCCTGTGCTTTGCCTACACATCTGGTCTACTTTGTCTTTCCTTTGCTTTTCCCTTGCAGAATAATACACACTTATTGTGCAAAATTTTATCATCACAGAAGCACCTTCTACCTTCTACCCCACCTTCTGTCTTATTCTTCTCTGCAGTGTGACAGTTTGGTGTGGCTCTTTCCAGAGCTTTTAGTGAAAGCTACGCAGTGCAACTATGGGTACAGTTTCTGTCGAAAGCTTTCCCACAAAAATTGCGCCACACTGTATATTTTGTTTTGTGCCGTGACTTTAACAATTTCTCTTAATACCATATGGAAAATAACTTAGTACTCTACCATGTGGGGGGCTTTTCTTTAGTGTGTGTTATAGACTGTACACCATCTACCCTAAACATCATAGCTCTCTTCTTTTTGAGGTTTTAAAGTATTGGAGATCTGCAAAATTACGGTAAGCTGGTTTGAGACATGAAAATGAAATCCAAGGTATGGGGTATGAGTAAAAGATACTGTCCCCTGACAATCCTTCGTCCTTAAAGGAGTACTTCACTAAAAAATAAAATCAGTGTGGGTGGGGTTAAGGTGGCCACAGAGGTAGCCAGCCCTGCGGATTCATTTTGCTTTGCAATTAAATCTCGATTCTCAGGTCCCAGCTAATGACATATTGATTTTACTTTTGCAGCATGCACCTCAATAACGATATTTTGGACTTTCCATTAGTGTTTATTTATGATGATGGAATTCTGTGTGTATATTCTGGTTCTGTGGGGGTTCCAAGAATGGTGAAGCCAATATGTGTGGGTAGTACAGTGTCTGGCTATAAATCATTTTGTTCAGTGGTTATACAACATCTGTCTTATCAACAGCTTGTTCATTTTAGTGACCAAACATGCTATTCAACGAAATAAAAAATGAAACACTTCTGTTGAAGCATCAAAATTTTCTGACATAATCTAAGTTCTATCAGGATGGGAAAACTGGGTATGCTGATGCACTTGTAGTCTCAGCACTTGAGGGGCTGAGGCAAGAGAACTGCTATGAGTTCAAGGCCAGCCTGAAATAGGTAGCAAGACATTGTCTCAAAACAAACAAACAACCCAAAACAAATAAAAAAAACAAAAAACAAAGCAAAAAAACCCCCCAAAACCAAAAACCAAGGAAACGAATGGAGAGGATCTGGCCTAATTAACGGCCATATCCAAATATTCACCAGTACACAGTTAATGGCTGAAAAAGCAAAACACATCACTCTTCAGAATGACATACATGTAGAATCCCATAGAATTCCATAGAATTAACCAGCATTGTTGGGGGATATTAAACTGTTTCCATGGATGATGCTGATGAAGATTTGTATAAATACTTCTTTGTTCACACATGCAAGGATTCCCGTGTCCTTGATTCCTAGGAATGACCAAAAAATGAGGAAATTTCGTGGAAAGTTGTGGAGGGGCCAACTAACTTGTCTTTATCAGAGGGTACGCCCAGCATGAATGTACATGTGCTGTGGTCCTTATGCCTTTGGACACACTGGGTTCTGCCCACCCTTTTATTTATTTATGAATTCAGAAGGCAGGGAAGCAGAGTAGTCCAGAGCACAGGCTAACCGTAGGATCACACCTGAGTTCAAATCTCGACTCCACCATTTACCAGCTGTGTGTGTCCTTTGGCAAATCTCAATCTCTCTTAGTTCTCTCATCTGTGAAATGGCTTTTAAAAAAACCTACCCATACAGTTGTCAGGGGGACAAAATGACAAAGTTTATGTAACATGCCGGTGCTGCGTCTGCTACATCCAGCAAGTGCCAGAAACATGAGTCATCATTTTTTTAATGCTGTTTTGAGACCAGGTCTCACTATATAGCCCAAGTTTGCCTTGAACTCACAGCAATTCTTCTGCCTCAGCCTCCCTAGTGCTAGGATTGCAGGCATGTGCTACCAATGCCAGCATCATTCTGAGCTGGCATTAGAATTGAGTTGTGCCATTTGCATACAGGAAGCAGGGCTTGCAGTTGCAGCTGCAGGCACTGCCAGCTGTAAGAGCAGGTCCTCGTGTCTGCAGGCAAGCTCCGTCGCCGGCTGCATCATCTGGAGGCTTCTGTAGGCTGGTGAGCCTTGGAGGGGGTGACTGGGACGCTGGGCATCTCACATTTGGAAGAATGAAGGACTTAAATTCAGAGTGCGCAATCCAAATGTCAGACTTAAATGAAAAGCTTGTTTTAATAAGTCTCTAAGGCACAGACAGTATCTTTCAAGGACCCTCAGAGCCCTTTTACATCTCCTGTAGGAAACTTGGCAAACAAGCATTTCAAGGCAGTCACAGTTCACATCGTGTTTGGATGACATTAACACTTTTCCAAAGACACACCCATTAAAACTAAAACCCCCAAAGAAACAACAGGTCACTCACGTCTACCTTTCATTTTGCTCTTGGTAAACATTTTGCAAGCTGTGACAGTTATACTCGTAGTGCTCAGCTACTGGTGCCAAGCAGGCATAGCATAGTCCCAAACAGGCCTTGGGCTGAGGTCAGACCTGGAGAGAGGAGGGACGGTGCATTTGGAGTGACAGCAGGCCTGGACAAACTGGCAGCTGAACTGGCATCAGTATCAGGAGATACAGAGTGGGTATGTGTTTGGGGGAGAAATGGGGGTTAGAACATGAATGTATTCTGAGAGATTGGGGCAGGAGGATTAGGAGACTCTAGTCCAGCCCGGGCAATTAAGTGAGACTCTGTCTCAAAATAAAAAAGGCTGGGGAGGTAGCGCAGTGTAGACACCCTGAGTTGAATCCCCAGTATTAAAAAACATGTGACTCTGGGGTTGGAGTAGGGGCCTCCTATGGTCTCCAGAGCCAGCACACAGTGGGCAGAGCACTGGGCATCTCGACCAGGCCTGTAGGCAGAATTGCTGGCTGGAGTCTGCTTTCCTCCCGGCCTGAATGCTCACCCCTTCCTTCTGTTTTCCTACCCCTTCCTGCCTCCGGATCTGACTTCCTCCCCGACTCATGAACCACAGCTTTCTGCACATCTTAATGTAGCACTGAGGCTAAGCTCCCTAGATCTGCAGTCTCAGAGCGGGCGGGGTCAGCTGATGTCTCTTACGCCTCCTTCCATCCAGGAAGACAAGAGGGACAACAGTCTATGATCAGAGAGGGAGAAGAATAGAAATGAGTAGAAGTAGCCACAACAACTGTTAGTTATTTGTTATGTTCCAGGTATCTGGCTAATAACCTACATATATTCCTATGTATACATTATTTCATTTAATGCCTACAACCCATATGCAAGGTATATTTCTGAATCCTCAGAAATACGTTTTTTGGCCAAATTAGTTTCACAGGCAGTGTCTAAGCTAGGTGGGTGATGGTGAGCCGGAAGGGTAAGTGGGCCGTGGCCCAGAAGACCTTGCCTGCCTCTCATGCTTGTGTGGCCCTCAAGGCTGGGCCTGACTCACTCCTGCCTGTCACAGCTCATCAGGGGACCAACCTGCAGCGATTGAAATCCCGTTCAAAACAGGGTCCTGAGAACCAGTCTGGATGGAGCAGTGTGCCAGGTGGGGACGTGAGGAGACCCAGGCTCAGATCCTTCAGCTGGAGAGAACTTGTCTGCTGCCAAAGAGGACGAAGCGCTGTGATGCTGAAGGGGAGCTCCCCTCCCACCGTACGGCTCCCCACTTCAGCTTGTGTCCCAGAGATGCGGGCGGGGAAACTGAGGCTCCAAGGAGTCGAGTGACTCATTCGTGTCACCAGGACACTTCATTCCATGACAGGCGTGTTTCCCTCAAAGCCCACACCTTTTCCACTTTCCTTGAACTTCTTCCTCTCCGTGCTTCTTCCCTCCCTGCCCTGTTTTACTCATAATTCAGGGACAGTGCCCTGGCCCCCTGTGGCTGTTCTCACTGAGGCCCAGCTCCCCTGGGTCAAGCCTTGTGTAGAGACCCCGCTGAGCACTGCTCAGCTCTGTTATTCATTTCTGCTCTTTCCCAGAATTCCCATGTGCAATAAATAAATAAATAAATAAATAGCAGTTCTGCTGGCCTCTGCCTCTGAAGGTAACTTTGCCTCCCTTGGCGAGTGTCCTGGTGATGAGCAGCAGGAAATGAGCTGTTTTATGAGGTGATAACAGGGCTTTAAGCATCTTTAAAATCAATTGTGCCCAACCGTAGCCTCCCATCATTTCAGCGGGCTTTGGGTTTATCGGGTCATTAATAAAACCAGGGTGCTCCTGTTGGTGGCACGTTGCAGTTCACCCACGGTGACCTGTGGTCTGCACTGTGGCCCTCTAGGGCAGGCAAGTATGCGGGTCCCACCGCTCAGATGAGGTGACTGGGACTCACTGCTCCTCTGAAACTGTTCTTGTTGAGGCCCCTGATGACCTCTCTGTGCCCAACCCTATGACCAAACCCAGCCCTTGGCTTCCTGGCCACGCAGTGTCCCTTTACACATCCGATGATGACCCTTTCTTGACTGACTTTCTCCTTGGCCTTGGGCTTTGCAGCCTCTTTATTTCCTTCTCACTGCCCTGGCTGCTCCATCTCCAGCTCCTCTGCTGACTCCCTTTAGCTTTCCTCTGAACGGTTGGGGCCTCTGAGCTCCAGCCCTTGGTCTTATTCTCTTTTCTATCCACATACCCTAGTCCCGAGCCTCAATCAACTATACATGCTGACTCCTGCATTTTAATCTTC